>JXWZ01008438.1:0-23117 GCA_000956215.1 Anopheles farauti No. 4
AATATTTACTGAAAAAATTGATCGATACTACAGCCAATAATATGAATTGATGGTTTGCCATAACGTCGAGTTGAATCACCAGTAATTCCAGTATCAAGACATTCAATTTTCTTAAATATTATGTGGTTAAAAATGGGCCTAGTTTTGACAAACAAAAAATACACAGGGAAAACAGAGGTAACTTTGATACCAACAGATATCACAGAAGATTTAATTATGTATTTGCTAGCGATTGGCGAATATACTAGAATCGTGGAATTCGCTTTTACAAACAACCAACATTTGTTTACAAGAATGAATTGTTGATTCGGAATAAAATTGAATTTCTTGCATATTTTACTTCGTTATTTTTTTTTTGATAACGTTTGTAGCAATAATAATGACAGAAAGAGTGTTTAGATGGCGTTCTTCTGGATGATACTTCATTAGAACCATTCGTACGTTCATCATTGTGTCTGTTTTGGAGTTAGTTGGAAATTGCTGTAAAATATTTGAACCCACTGCCTGTACTGCTCCACAAACTTCCCTTGGTCGAAGGATGGATGGATGCTGCAGCCAGGCAGCAGGGGAAACGCGTAATATCATTTGTGATTGCACCCACCTCATCGAGCAGGGCGCGGGAACTGATGGCCCTTTACTACCATCGCTTACTACTCTCGCAATCCACGGAAGCGCCGCGACAGCAGAAGCAGAAGCCGTGTTGCAGATTTAGCCTCGGGGATCACATCCGGATGAATGGATGCGAGCAATCCACGCAAGGTAGTGAGCAACAACAACCGGGTGGATGATTGGCGAACCGTCCACGATGGCGGCCCCTCGAAGGTAATTGTTTTAAAATTTAAATTTCCATCCCAGTCCGCCGAAGAAGGAGCACGAGGAAGGGCTGGAGACAAGAATGAGCCAGGATGATGATAAAAAAGCAGCACCTTTGCCAATCGGCCCGACCTCCAGCCACAGTCCAGTGTCCCGACGGGGAAGGGGTCATATATTTTTTAAAGGCCTTCCACGCAGATCTGCCTGCGTGCCGGGTGTAATCGCATCCATCCTTCTGACGATGATGTATTGCCGCTGGAAGGATGTTCCGTGGCATGTTCTTGTGTTGCTTCCAATAGTTTTGCGTGGACGGACAGACGGATGGGCCGGTTTCGATCGCTGGTGGGTCTGTTTCGCGTAGGAGCAGTGGGAGCGATCAGTAAACTTTTTTTGTTGTTATTTAGGAAGATGAAGGAAACAATTCACCCAACCAACGTCCAGACAATGAGTCCGAGCGTTGCTGCAATCGGTGTTCTTGCGTTGGAATTGCGATATCGGTTTTGTTTTGCTTTGCTTCGCTCGGGAAGAGAATTAATAGGTTTCCTCCGCGTGTCTTGCTTCGGGATGCTCCAGTAGGATCGAATGCACTTTGAAAGATGACGAGCACGACGCTAATATACACGATCAGATCAGCCGCACGGTTTGCAAGGTGCAGCAAAGACTGGCAGCAGACGAACGTTGTCCGATAATGACGGGGCTTTTACTTTGCTGCTTACTTTACACCCCAAAAGTGAGCGGAGGAACATCCAAATATGGATCCAAGAATCTGCTCGATTACAGAGCCTATAGCGTTCCAGAGGGAAGGAAAGCGTAAGCAACATAATGCTGTGGGAGGGCCCAGCATATGGGATTCAATTTCGGTGTTCGTGCCGCTGCAGTTCGTTCGTTTTCGCCGAATTCTGTAGATCGCTCCGACGGGTAGATCGCTCTACGCACAAAATAAAAGCGGGGTGGAAAAATTGAAATCGATTCCGTACAATATCTTCCTACACTTTTGTCAGAACTGTGGTGTTTTTTTTTTAATTTTATTTCCAAACGCACGATTGCAGCACGCAGTTGTTGTGTGTGCAAAATATTGCGACGAGAAGGGCGAAATGAAAAATTAGGTAATCGAGTTCAATAGCCGGTTTCGGTGTGTAGGTTGATTATGATTCATCGGGCAAATCGTGCAAACCCTCGTGTGGTTTTGTTTGCGCTTGTTGCAATCATTTGGTTGTACGGTAATATTTCACCAAGGCATCATTTATACGTATTCTAAAATCGGGTTGAAATAGTAGAGTGAAAATACTAGTGGTTTACAGGCGAAATATTCAAACAATGAGTATTGGAATGTGGACAATCTAGTGTTTACTTTGCAAAACAACGCTTCTTGTATTGTTTTAAATATTTGATATAATTAAAATGAATTAACTTAATGTACAATACAAGCGTTGTTGTCAAATGTAAGCGAAACGTCCGTAAAAGCTACGAAAACTGATTATCTTATCATTATATGCTTTCAATCATTATTATCATTATGCTAAGATTATTTTAATAGCTGAAGAAAAAAACTTAAGTATTCTAAAGTTTTGTTACTGCCACAAGGCGTATGAATCTTGTTTGTGGATATAATAAGAGAAACATTAATTTTTTTAAACCTCGTAAATTGTGTTTATTTCTTTCGAAAGTAAATGGCTTTATCAAGAGTAAATAAGATGAACTGAGTCTAATGTCATCGGTAAATTAAATTATGCTTGGTTAAATGTAATAGAATTACGAATATAATTTCTTCCCTGCAAAAACAAACAAAAACATATTTTTTCAATTAAACCAATAAAAATTTTCCCAAGGATCATAGCACTAACACAACAGTGGTCTGGTACCTAACGTAATGTTGATCTTTATTTTTTTTATTAATTTATTAAACATTCAAAACCCATTTTAGTTATGATTAATTTAAAAAAATGAAGAGAAATATGAAAAATGTTTAAAGATCTGTCACACAAACGATAATACAGTTACTTACGTTAATTTTTATGTGTGTTGGATAACATCAGTTTTCAACATGAACATCAATTTAAGCAGTACTATATGAGTTTCACAATAATTCTTTAAAATTTGTACCGCTACTGGCTACTCCATTGCTCTGGTGGAAATTAAAACGAAAAGGGTACAAAACAGAAAATTTCTTTCATCATGTTTATCTTCGAAACCGATGAAACGAAACGGAAAACAACAAACAAACTTCGTCGGTGGTCCACCAGGTAGCACGTGCCTCCCGCTTGTGGGCTCTTAAGAACCCACCGTTCTTGGGTCGTGCGCCACGCGAAAGACGCCGCGTGCCATGTGGGGATCCCGGGAAAACGAAGCCTCTAATGGTTTGTTGTACCGCTGTGCTCCAGTTCCACCGGCAGTCGGAAACTGTACGCCCGAATGGACATCTACCTCTTTTATCTGCCCATATCCATCCCTTAGAGAGCTCTTTTGTATCGATTGCTCCCGCTAAATGGATGGGAATGGGAACTGTTAGCCTACACATCCCCGGTGGAAAAGAACCGAACGTTTGAAATTTGTCATTTTCATTTGCGCTCTAGAAAACAACTATCTCGCGCGTATCCACTCATCCACGCAGGTGGAGAAGGTGCACCGATAAGGGAAGGCAAGCTGCAAACACGACGAAATGGAGTGCAACCGAATGTTTACCCCCTGATGCGGGTGTTAATCGAACGATAAATGACGCCAGACCGTGCGTCGCGCGGTCCGGCAACTTCCACCCGGCCAGTAAATCAATAGCAGACGGGCGTACGGGCGGCCGGGCGGCCGGGCGGCGATCGTATACGCGGCGGCGATCGTACCGCGGTGGGTGGCAGCCGACCCAGCACACACCGGTCGGCGTGCTAATGAGTTTCCCAAACGTTTCGGATGCGATCGCGGCCGAAAACCTCACCCCGGAAACCGTGACCGTGGACACGTTCCGTTGCGCTTCAGTTGCGGTACGATCGCTGCCCCTGGACGGATCGCTCTTGTTTTTATTGTTACCATCTTCCGAACGTTTCCATTGCATGATGCGTAAAATCTTTTGAAACCCGAAGTAAAACACACAACGAAAATAATAAAAGAAATATACAAACACAACTCAACACACCCGTGCTCGTAAACCCCGCGTTTGGAATAATTTCATGCATTTAAATTTTATTCACTTTGGCCTGGTTTTCACTAAACCGGTATTGTGGTTCATACTCTCGCCGTCCACGGAGCGTTACGATCCTTGCGTGTCCTGTTTACAGGTTGAATTCACAACTCGCCGTGTTACAGTGTGGAAAATGGCTTCGTAGGCATAAAAACAAGCTTGACGTTGCGAGAAAGATGGCGCTCATTGCGCAAATACTTCAGAAACCTGGTGTTACGTTTATATCGCTTAAACAGAGTGTTTCTATTGCTTAAATCTCACTTTGAGTGGTTTGCTAAATTTGCTAATAATATTCTACTATGTTCTTTGCAAAGTCTTTGGTGCAAAGATCGCTTAGTTTCGTTTTTCCTTCGAATGAGATTATTTTTTATCGTTTCCCGCATGAGAATACATGGCCGCTCTCCTTTAGATTCATGATCGTTCCTATCTAAGCAGGTGCCTCGGTTCTCTCATTCCGATTAGAACTAGCATGACGAATGTTTTCAAAATTTGCTGCACCGACCCACAATATTGCTTTGCTTTCATTGTTATTTAAATTTCTGTTACATTTCTTAATAATTGTGTGCGTTTTTCATCCACCATTTCCATTCTAGCGTTGGCTCAGTGTTGACGCTCGGCAAATGTTGACCGTTCCCATTTATTGGACCGCGGTGAGCGGCGGAACCTCGGCTAGAACCCTTTTACGGGGTGATTAGTTCGCTTCCGGCACTGTTTGCGAGTCCAATTTTCACCGACCCGCAAAAGGTAACGAGCGATCGCTTTGTCAAACACCGTGCGCCGCAAAGGACGGCCACTGCGAGCCTAACCCTTTTATTTATTAATTTATTTATTAATAAACATCCTTTTTTGTATCCTAGCAAAGAACTGGAACGTTTCGAGTGCGAGTGTGAAAAAGTTCAGTCGACGACGAAATGCTTTGGTGAGGAGGCACTCGGAGGCTCTGCTGAGAAGAAAATGGGGCCTATCATCTTGCGATCCGTTGCCATCGCGACGCACCCATTACAGGAAGGTTTCTTTCTGCTTGCTTTTCAATGTAGGTCTGAATCTTAAGTCACATGGTGTTGGTGTTTTTTTTTAAACGGCTAAATACGAGCAAAAAGTGAGAGAGATCGTTTACGGTGTTTCTTTGTGTGTGTGTGTGTTTGGTAGAATAATTTGTTAGCTAGTTTAACATGTTGTGAGTAAAAAGGTAAGATAACTAGATAAAGGGATGAAGAGATTGGCAAAAATTGTTCGTAACGTGTAAAATGTTCGGCTGCTCGATTGTTGTTTCGATTAGTAGGTAGTAAACTTTTCATGGCACATTTTGAAGCATACTTGCGGAATTTGCGTAATTGCGTAGCAGCAAAGTTTGTATAAGCGATCGGCTCCATATTCATCCACTTCCCTCTGCACGGGTATATTGCTATCATTTTGTTTAAACTGCGCTTAACTCGCTACAATAACTTTCCGAGATAGAAGTCTTTGGTTAGGTTGTGTTTTCGCGGCAATTCTTTTTCGATTTTCGGTTTTTCTTGTGTTCGTATAGTAAGGCACTTAATAAACATTTCATTCTATGTCACGAGACGGAAACACTTCGTTGCGCTGTTGTTTTGGGTTTTCGTTATGTTAGGAAATATAATTTAATTGTTGCGTTATCGGTTCATTCGTCCACCAAAGTTTCTCAAGAGAGTAGCTATTTTTAATAACGTGAGGGAAATCGTTTTCGCTAACTTTAAGGGTTAATAGTTTATCACAATATTGTAACAATTTCACTCCTATATTTTGCTATCCATATTTGGTGTTTAAGTAACACTCACATTCTGACCGAGAAACCCTTGACTTTCTTTGGAGAATCGCTGGAAAAACCTGTTAAATAACGATATTACGATCAGATTAAAAATAAAACCAACAAAAAACAAAACCAAGGTGGAGATAAAAAAGAGGACGAGCGTAAAAAGAATGTAAAACCATATGGAAGCAGCAACAAAATAAAAGAAAACAAAAAAATCAGATTTTCTGGTAAAAAACAACCTTTTTTATTTTATTCGACAAAATCAAGACAAACCATAATTTTCTAAAAATTTTGTACTGCAACGTAACGAAAATCATTGTCTTTCGACCGTCGTTTGAGCGACGGTTTTGGTCGCTTTTCACCTCCACGCGTATGTTCGTCTTTTGCTTCACACCTCTCTCGCTTTCTTCACCTCTGTTGACTGCTTAGGTCTAGAAAACGCTCTTACCCTATCCACGCCGCCATCCACGCCTTACACTAG
The DNA here is from genome assembly GCA_000956215.1 of Anopheles farauti No. 4. Classification (NCBI taxonomy): domain Eukaryota; kingdom Metazoa; phylum Arthropoda; class Insecta; order Diptera; family Culicidae; genus Anopheles; species Anopheles farauti No. 4. The sequence continues at coordinate 6,238 of JXWZ01008438.1, forward strand.
ACTGAGAAATCGGCTTAACCAAACGTACACATAATAGTAATGAAATGATGTGTTGTAAACTACCGCTTAGAAATAAATAAGTAAGTATGTGTAAAACTTAATCGCACAAAAGGCTCTCGATCGAGTAACACGCGAGAGATGTTTTACCCCCGGCGGGCACGTATCCTAGGGCAAGAATCTATACAGGTTCACTTGTGGTTGTGTGATAAATTAATAAGTGTTTGTGTGATCTCGCATTTCTGTCTCGAAAATATTGCTTTTTTTTCGAGTTAATAGCCCATTTTCATAGCTTTGTGCTTGGGCACGGTTTCAACCATTTTTGTTTTCGCTCGCATCCAAAACGTTAACCATAAACAAAACGTCGTTTGTAACGAAGAAATCAAACTTCAACATAAACGTGCAACGGTGTAACGGTGCGGAGAGGAACAATAGAACAATTTTAATTCGTTTCATTTTGCCTAATATATTAATGTCCGATTGAGTTGTCGTGCACACAACAGCTAACAAGGGAGAAAGAGAAGTAAAACTGACGCATGCCAACGAAGAAATGCACTCAAAGAGGCCTAAGAAGTAAGTGAAAAAGTAGGAAATAAAACGAATCAAACAAATCAACACTAAAACACACGCACACACGCATGCATGTTGAAGGAGTATGTTAAATAAATAAATAGCATTTAGTATAGCGAAGAAGATCGCTGGTTTTTGTTTAAGAGTAACGAGGTAAGAGTAAGGAATACGCAGAAACAAACAAACAAACGAAAAAACACAGAGCAAGTAAAGCGAACAATAAATAGATTCGTAAAGCTTAAAATAGATAGGTGGTAAAGCTTACGCAACTAGGAGAAAAGGAAAAGAGTTAGAAGGAAAAGGACCTGCTTGAGAATCGACGAAATCGATTATGTTTTCGATTTTTTTGTTTTGTTTTCGCACACGCATGTTGTGAATATGGTTCTTCCTCTTTGTTAACAACGTTAGAGGGATTGCTTAGAGAGCAAAGAGATACGTTCGCTGCAGTTGCTGCCTTTTTATGCCCGAAGAGGAATGGAGAATACATTTCATAAATGTTACGTTTATCCATGCGCGCGCTAACGTTTCCGTCGGGCTTTTTGCCCACGAATTATTCACAGTTCGAATAGCGTTTTGGGAAATTTGTTACTAAAATTTGGGCGACCGTGCGCGCATTTTGACCGACAATCTAATTGTTTAAGGTACATAACAGGCGTGTGACGGAACCGTTTCCGTTCATTCTGAATCATGAGTTGTTTTTTTTTCTCGGTCCTAAATTAATTCCTTTTTTGCTTATGATGTTTTCAGGTAAGATTCTCAACTACCAATACTCTCACCATTCCGGAGAACACAACCATTCGAGAGTGGTTTTGTAATGATCGGTGATCGTGAGAGAAGCACCGCACGTTCTGCAAGCGTCGTGGTAATGCATTTTATACAGCACAATATGTACACGTCTCATGTTCGCGTTCACGCACCGATCGCCGCCAATAAATTAATCTTATATCTATGCTTAGTGGCGAAAACTTAACAGTTTTACAAAGACAGACACAGAGAGATACGTAGTGGGGGGGAGTGAGGAGGGTTTTTCGTTAAATAAATTACGCATGCATGCAGGGTTTCCTTAAACAGATAAACGGAACGGAAGTCGGAACACGATAGAAAGAAAGAACAGCACGGAAAATACAAAAGGATACACCGCCACACAACTCAAAGTGGAGTAGCGCTCTTAAACTCTTAATAAATGCCCTGTGTTGTGTGAGACGGAGAGGTTCGGTTCAGCCAACCCGTTCTCACATAAAGTTCTCCTTTCCGCATTTCGCGCATCCAGCAGCATTAAGTGTACTAATTTTTAGTTTATCTAGCCTTTCTGAGCTCTAATTCGCGTTTTCTTACATCTGAGATCTCTTGTGTGTTTGTGGTTTTCTTTTTTCTTCTAGTAGTTTTTGTGTGCTTGCGTGTGCGTGTGCGCATGCTTTCGTTCCTGCCGCTGTTCGATTCAGTTTGCCGTTCTACCGTCTACCATGGAGTGTTTCTATCTTTCATTCGCAGCATGTTTCCGTTTTCACGCGCTGCTACCACCTGCTTGCTAAAACCTTCTGGCACGCCGTTCGCTCATCTGCTACAATCGCATTTTAAAATGTGTTCCGTTTTCCGGACCACAACTAGAACCCATCTAGGATGGGTGGCTAAAAAGAAATCTCTGCACAACTACTGTGCACACTACATCTTTTTGCTTGTCTTGTTTCTTGTCACTAGCTGTAAATTTGGCACATTTGTTGTTAGAATCGTTCGCACGGTTTTTGATTGTATTGCACCGGGGAAGGGTTTCTTCTTCCATTTGCGGGCACCAGCAGTCACCCACCAGTCTACGAAAGCGAGTTTCAAGCTACTATTAGTCCCTTCCTGGGGTTTCTTCTATCAGCAGCGTGATCAACGGGAAGTGTTGGAAGGATTATGTTGTTGGCAAATGAAAGATGAGGGATGGGAAGATAAAATAGCATACGTTGGAGGTAAAATATACACATTGGACTGATGCCAAGCGCCGCCGGGGATATGGGGTCGGTTCTTTGTTTCTCTTAAAGGCAAAAATGTTGCGTTTCTTAAAGTGTCTCGTTTTACGCAAACTTCGATCAGCGTGTCATGGCGTCACCCACCCCATGATGCAAACAGCGCGCGAGCGAGCGCCAGACTCCCAGATGATGTTGATGATTTTCGCTTCCTTTCGAGTCTCTTCCCACTACCACCCCGTCTCCTCCTTCACCTCCCTTTAACCCCTTGACCGCAGTCACGCAGGAAATAGCGCCAATGCGCGAACGATTGGTGCTAGTCGCCCGGCTAAGAAGTTCGCATCCGGTCGACCGCAGGGGGGTGGCGCAACCAGTCCGAAGCACGGGAGTACGGCTATAAATCATTCGCAGCTACCCGAGCGGCCCAGAGGCCGTGGGAGACAGCTAGAAATGTAAACACAGTCCGGTACAGGTAGCACGAAAAGAATCTCTGCCTCGTCATCGGCGTTGGTGCTAAGTGTGGTGAGCGGCAAGTGAAACTGGATCGGGTGTGTGTTGCGAACCAAAACCTGTGGACGAGTGTTGCGCACCACAAAATGCTTCACCCGACGGGAGCATAATCAGCCGATTATCGGACCCGGAGCGTATCATTAGCGATCGGTGGTCTCCTCGTCGTCCCAGTGGTACACCAAAACACCGGACTGGATATGGGTTAAAGCATCGGCCACGGGTTAGGTCAGTGTTAGGGCGGTCGACGCAGGGTTCGTAAAGCAGATTGGTAAATAATTGGCGCATTGGCTGCTGCATCGCAGGCCGTCTCGTTTCGTTCGCTCGTTCGGAAAGATCCTTCCGTGGATCCATCCTTTAGAGATTACGACAAACTACGCCGGTTCCATCAGCAAAAGTGCCACCCATTTTTGCAACATACGAAAAAAAAAGTGCTGACTCGTTGACACATCGGCGCGCTCGGAGCCGGTAAAAGCATCTCGCTGGAAACGCACACCTCCAGCACAACAAAACGGTTTATAGCGTGCGGATCCGAGCGCGGTCGCAAATCATCCCCTAAAACAATCACGCGAAGAAGGCGTCCGTACCGATGGGGACGACGCCAAAAATGCAATTTCCTTACCCGGGCCGCACCGAGGCGTCGTCCTGGCAAACGGCCCAACCAGGCCCGTCCGGGGAACCACCAGTAATTACGGCGGAAAAAGTTAGAACATTTATTCACCTCCGCACGCTGCGTAGACTCTTCTTTGTCCGGTGTCCACCGGATGGGCCTGTGGGAATAAAGGGCACGGCACACTCACACAGACACTCATACAGAGCGGGAGCAACTTTCACCGTGCGGACGAGCGAGTTTCGAGCGTGCATCACTTTTCCCCGTTCCATCACTTCCTGGCCATCCAGGCCAGAAATGCGCTGATCACAGTGCTTCCGGTGGACGAGCACGAGGGCAGCCAGAAAAAGTGCTCCCAGCGCGAGCTCGGCGTCACTGTGATGCACTTGCTGCTCGCACAATGCGGCCTTCGCCGAACGGTATCATCCCGGACGCTGGAAGCTTTTTGCCGCTAAAAAGCCATAATTCACTCCCAATTCTTTTTTTTTCTTCTAGCGTTTGCTTGGAGCGCGAGGACACAAAACGCACCGGCCTGGAATCGAAGCGAAAGGGACACACTAGCAAACGGTGGAGTTTTTGGTCCATCCCGGATCCGGGTTCAAACGCCAAAGTTCAAAACATGCCCGCAGAAGAAGCGGGCGTTCTATCCCTCTGGCTCTCAGCGCGGGTAGCGCCCATTGTGCTGCAAAAAAGCCGCCTTCAACCCCTCACTCGGGAGTTGAGGGGCTTGGGTTTAACTGTCCACCCTCAACTGGTCGGTTGGCGGAGTTGTCCGGGGAGAGAGCGTATAAAGTAAAAGGATAATGCACGAACTGGTTTCGCTCCTACCGTATCACTTTACAACCCATTGCATGCCTCACACACCGGTCTTTCGTGTCCTTTTCAGGCCGTGGCCGTGACGGCGGCGGGGGACCATTATTTAGCACACTCACACGAGACGTGGGGGCTTGGAGGGAAAAAAAGGGTGAAAAAAAAGGAAATTGTTTCAGCAAGCTTCTGGCCGGGCACTCCGGGATAGCCGGGACTGGATGGCTCGGGAGAAATTTATACTGCAACCGGGTTGGGTGGTGCAATGCAGATTGCGGCTGTTAGTAGTTGGCTGCGTCATACCTCAGACACACACACGCACACATACACGTAGGCAGACAGAGACATGCAGACATGCATTTACTGTCCCACGGTTGCGACCTTAACTTGGGGTTTGTCGTGTGGCCATGGTGTTTCGATCATCGTTTCCGGTTGGGTGTCAGTCGCGCAAAGGACGGCACAAATTTCTGTACCGAATCTATTGGATCGGATAGTATCAGAAGGTATTGTACTAGCTGGCGATGCAAACTCCCGAGAACTTTCTTATCGATCGTACCCCGAACCGCGTGCCGTGGTTGCATGATCCACCCACATTCGAACGACCTCATTAGTAGGCACGGTTGCTTGTTAGCCTCCTGGAATCCTGGCCATATCGTGCAGGTTGGGTTGCCCGCGGTGAAACTTTACTGTCGCGTGTTCGCGTGGGCTGCAAACTTCCGCGTACCATTGCACACCACCCCCATTGTACAATACTCCATACTAATTACGGCGGCATTATACCGTTGCGTCGAGACCCGGGACGAGAGAAACCGAAGGATATTGTTTTTGCGGGTGGAAAGCAAAAATCGCACCAACACGAACCGGCCCCGCATGTCTTGGACGAAAGACAGACGAGGACGAGCCACTTTTGAATGCCGTAAGCTCGCTAAGAAATTGCAGCCCGGTCGCGTCGGGGCGGGTTTAATATTCAATTTGCATGATTGAAAATTTAAATTAAGATCATGCGGTAGTTGCAAAGTCCGGCACGGTATGACCGTGACTGCAGAAAGCGCGACGATAATGACTTCGAAAGGAAGTGAGAAAGGTGGGCAGAAGTAGGGGCAAGAGGAGCGATATTACTGCTGGTATTTGGAAAGCCCATCGGAAGGGACCGTACTGCGCTATGGATACTAGAATCTCTTTCTAAGCAGAAAATGGTCCCACATCTTTCGGGTGCAAATTTTTGTACGTCTGCCGGTTGGTGTTCTCTTGGGAGTTCCCCAATAGAAGTTCTATATCTTGTGCACTGACCTATACTCGATCTTCTTTTTCACTACACGCTCCGCTCTAAATGAACTACCATTTGAGGTGTTGTTTGCAATTATCCAAACCACCACTACGCTACTACGAACTGCAGGTTCCTGTGTAGTTACCATCGTCGACATAAGGCACACGGATTCTTATGTTTTTTAAGGCGATTTTTTTGTAGTTCAAAACATTGCTGTTGAATCGTTTTGTTTTGTTTGTTATTGGTGCACTAGAGCTAGTGGATGTGAAGTGACTTGTACTCTATCTAACTGTCTGTTTTATTCGTAGTGACGACCTATTCTAGCTGAAGGATCCCAACCTGAACTTGACTTGCTTGTAGTTTTGAAGGAATGATGCAGGGAGCGTTTGAAATCTTGCACTGCACGGATTGTTGAAATCTCTTGCACTAGCACACACTGAAGCACACACACGCACAGTTACTACTTTCAACTGAACGAATGATTTGTTAGCGGGGAATGATGGCCACCCGATGGTTGTCCGGTTGTCCGGTAGCGAAAATGAAACAATTGTAGCGACACCGAAAAAGGAGTCTTTCACAACCATCGCGAGAGTTGGTTTTACCTCCTCAAAGTCCTCTTCTTCGCGTGCTCTATTATTGTTCTATCATACTAGCGCTAGCGCCTTCCTTTTGGTTAGGGACAAACAACAACACACAAATTGTAAAGGAAAGATTTGAAATCATAATGCACCCGCAAACGTGCGCGTATGAGGAACTACCATGGTCCGATGGGTGGACCGATCCCACCGAGCTATTCAAATGCGAGGCCATTTCGGCTCTCCTTACGATTCAGTCTTTGCTTCCAGCGCGAAACCGCCGACGACGCCCCCAAATCCAGCCTCCTTCTTGATGGCGCGTCCCGTACTCATCCCCACCAGTGGCAGCAGGATCGGTTTCTGGTCCATCGACGGGCTGGTGCTGCCTCCGCTCGAGCCACCACCACCGCGCTGCGATTCGTACCGCGTGTGGGTGCGCATGTGCCGCGTGATCATATCCCGCCGGCAGGCGGCGTACGGACACTGCGGGCACTTGTACGGCTTTTCGCCCGTGTGCGTCCGCTGGTGCGTCGAGAGGTGGTCGGAGCGGGAGAAGATCTGTCCGCACACCTTGCACGAGTACGGCTTGACGCCGGTGTGGAGCCGCATGTGCCGGGTCAGCATGTCCGATCGGGCGAACGAACGCTGGCAGACCTCGCACATGTACGATTTGGTGATGTCGGTCGCACCGGTTCGGCTCTTGTGCCGGGAGGCCATGTGCTTTGCGAGCCGATCTTGCAGGGAGAACAGTTGACCGCAGACGGGACACATGTAGGCGACGTCCGAGCCGGGTGGCATCTCCTCGACGACGGGCGACACGTTCAGGTTGAAGCCGGGCGGTGGCCCGTGGCCGTTCAGATGCTCGAACGCGGGCGATCGGCGGATGTCCGGGTGCAGCTCCTCACGCTTCACGATCAGTTTTGGTGGACCGACGGGGGTGGATGGTAGGGGCGAGTCTGGAGGTGGGCTGTCGGCCAACTGCGGCTCCTCCTTGATCACAGCCGTGGCGAGCAGACTAGGTGAGTCGAGCATCGAAGGCGACTTCATGGAGAGATCGAGCGGTTGGTCCTGCGGGTCGTGCGGTCCACTGCTGATACTGCTGGCGTTGCTGCTTCGGCTACTAGTCGTTGGTGGACGCTGCGCTGCACGTCCCGAATGGCTGGATTTCTTCTTCTTGGGCGGGTTCTGTTGCTGTTGCTGCTGTTGCTGCTGTTGCTGTTGCTGTTGCTGCTGCTGCTGCTGTTGCTGTTGCTGCTGCTGTTGCTGCTGCTGGTGCTGCTGCTGGAGCTGCTGCAGCTGTAGCTCGGAGTCGGAATGGCTTCGCTGACGGGCAATTTCTTGATAGAGCAGTTTTGTCGGCTCCGGCAGATAGTTGAACAGGGCGAGTGGATTGAAGTACTGGAGCTGCTTGTACAGGTACTGCTGATCTTCCTGCTTGATCTGGGACGGTTGCAGCGGTTGCATCATCGTTTGCTGCTGTGCGTCCAGCTTCGTCTGGCGAGGAATCTGCGAGGGTGACGGAAGCTGCTGATCGTGTGGCAGCTGCGACGACCGTTGCTGCTGCTGCTGCTGTTGCTGTTGTTGCTGCTGCTGCGGATGGGGATTGTTTTCATCGCCTTCGCTTAACCGCAGCGGGCTGATACTGATACGCGGGCTAGCCGAGTACGGGAACACATCTTCGGCGCTCGAGTCTTCCGCGCTGGAGCGGGAGTCCGTACACTTAACCTTGAAGTTTTGTGCCTCCAGGACGTTGTTGTTGTTGTGGTTCACCATCGTCCCGCTGCCGTTGTGCAGCTTGTCCAGCACCGCGGACAGCCGTTTCCGCTTGTGCTTCTTCTGCTCGGTGCGGAAGAGGTTGTGGTTGGCCGCGGCCGGTAGGTTGTTGTTATTTTCGTGCCCATCGTCCGACGGTGGACGGGAGCGTGCCGTCACTTGCTCGCCGGTTGTCTGATCCTGGAGCTGTTGCTGCTGGTGCTGCTGCTGTTGCTGCTGCTGTTGCTGCTGCTGCTCCAGGGCGGCGGCAGCCACCTGGTACAGGTAGTACGCGTTTGGAGGACCCGTTTGGATGTGCCCCATTGGGTCATAACCGCCATCCGCCATAGTCATTAGGTCTGTCGTTCTGTTATAGCGCCGGTGGATCAAGAGAAAATCAAGGGCATCGATCTGCAACGAGGGAGAGAGCGAGCGAAAGAGAGAAAGAAGGAGATTAGTTTGGGATGGTTTTGGGAAATGTATGACATCCCAGCTGGATCGATAAATGGCCGCTGAGCGATCATCATTATCGGACCGATTAGATCGAACATTCTCATTAGGTTGATTGTTTCGTCTGACTCGTGCCGCAGCACGGTCGAGAAAGAGGACAAATTAAGGGCTCGTAAAACGAAATTCCCGAGATTGAAGCTGTGTCCAGAGTCCGCAAACCAGCTTTCCGTCCGATGATTGAAAGAGCGTCAAAGAGTAGGACCGATTTGGGCAGACACCTTCCCAACAAAGGAAATGCCGCCCCGGACGCGGAAAACGCGGTGGAAGTCGTTCCGATGATGGTTCCGACTTCGGTTGCCGCTGATCATGAGGATCGCGGTGCTTATCGAACCACCGATGCGCCTCCGCCAGGGTGGTAAATCTACCGATTTAGGCCAATATTTTAATGGTGGGAATTTAAATAATTAAGATATTCCGTTCCCCAGTGGCGTGCCGCGGCAGGTGGTGCCGTTGCCGGTTGTGAGGTCGTGGACGAGCACAGCCGTGTGGTCGGACGCTTCAATCAACGGCTGCCAGTGGAAGCTGAGATGCTGTATTTTTAATTGTGCCCAAGGAAGCGAACGGAGGGAGCGACCGGAGAAGGATGTTTCGGAAGGTGCGACACACACGCACACACAAACGCAGGACAATAAAAGAAATCGTGATAAATGCCGAGAATTGAGGTGGACAGAGAGAGAGAAAGAGAAAAACCGGTTAATTAAGTGAGAAAAGCATGGCTCTTCCCAGAATGAGATTATTCCGAAACGGCAAAAAATGCGACAGATTAGTTAAGGTTTCCTAATCAGATTTCCAGTGATTGAAATTATTAATTCCAGGGATTTGGTCAGGTTTCAAATATGATAAAGTAGAGAGGTTTTAAAATTGGGAAAATTTATCAAAATCCTGTACTGTAAAAAAACGAGCATCACTGCAAGACGCTAATGACACCCATCGCAAACGTTGCGCATAAACTAGCATGGCCGGGAAGCGATCAAACACTACATGGTCATTAGCCACACATACACTTACGAGGGCTTTTTAATGCAGAGTCACGTTTCACAAATTTGCACCCACAGTTTGCAAACAGGTGGAGGAAGTCAGGCATAAGCAAAAACCGTCAAACGCAAATTTATACGATCGCACAGCGTGCTTTCGGCACTATGAAACGGTTTAATGTATCTTCTTCGAGAACCTCCCACACTCGCTGGCGGATTGTTTCCCATTCGTGTGGTGCGCTAAACGTTAGACAAAACCTTGTCTGCTTCATCAAATAGACCCGGCAAAAAAAAATGCAAACACACTCCTTCGGAACTAATGGCATCGTCAGCATGGTGCTTAATGATTGTGCTCCATCACCCCATCCGCTCAGGGAGGTGGAACGTGTTACAGCGGAGAACGTAAAGAACCGTTTCCTTGACCCGCCGCACTTCGCCGTGGCCAAATATTATCATAAGAAGCTTTATCATGTTAATATGTTTCTGCCTCACGATTGCACTTGACTTGCAGCTGCCGGATCGCTACAGGTTCGAAGCCCCATCGAAAGGGTGAAGAGGTGCCTCTTTGGAACTGGATGTTAGCACATCACCATAATTTAGGCGCCATCATTTGCCGGCTTGCACTAGCGATGGGTTGTTTCTGATAGCGTCCGTTCTGCGAGCCAACAAATCGCAATCGATTTGTATCGTGCCCGCACTTTTCGCATACATGATTGAAGGGTATCAAATTATGTTAAAATATTTTGTGCAAACACGATCGCTCGCACGATTGTGTGGTAATAGTGATGGATGGTCGAAAAGAATTTCAGCTCGAAATTGGACTAACTTTTGCCTCTTTTAATTAATCTAACCAGATCGATCAGCAATTGATGCTATGAGTCCGATCTATATTCCTTGTGTAAAAATCTAACATTTAAAAGATCGACATGAATTATGTTCAGGAATCAATTTCAAAAGGAGTGATTCCAATCTGTGATTTGATATTGATGAAATAAAATCTTAGATATTAATTTTAAACATTTGAAAGGTCTCTCAAGCCAGAAAAACAGGAATAATTTGCTATTTCAACTATCCACTATTTTTTCACTTTATAAAAAGAACAGAGTTTATTATTACAATCACAAAGAAACATTTTAGTAAATTTGTTAAAGAAAATCACTTGCACTCTTAGTCTTATGGTTTGTTGGACCTTCATTAAAAAGGAAACTGACCTATTGAACCCACGCTCCAGAAACGATTCCGAAAATATTCCAGTGGTATTTTTGCCCATCACTACCTCCACGAATGACTCTGTAGATTCTTACGAAGATTCGACACCTTTCAAGTACCTTTCACTTACGAGTACCCAGGACCCATATATCGTATTCACATGCTGTGAAAATTATCAACGAAAACAAACGATAAGATGGGCACCGAAATGAAACGAAAATAAGAAGCACATCGACAGCTGTTGGTTCTGCACGAAAGCTGGTCCGGCGGAGCGTTTCGGTCGCTTCTTCACGCGACAGAAAATTGATGCCGATGGCCGTTCAGATCAACGGTTCTCCTGTTCACAATCATTTTCTTCCATACGTGCCGTCCGCTTCCCCAGTGCCCCCACCGTTCGGTGGCATATTTCGCCCCTCTCGATGGCAAGACGCGGCGGTTGTGGGAGGCCGAACGAAACAACACCCGCGGGTACATGAAAAGGTCTTGTTTTATGCTCGCCACTGACTGGCACCGGCTCCGCAAAGGCTCCAAAAATAATAACAATACGCGGAAAAATGAGAGAGAGTGAAAAAGGGAGGAAGGAAAGCAACATACAAATTCGTAGCTGTCGATGCTGGCGTTGATAAAGTGGGCACAAAACCACTTCGTCGATCGCATTGTCTCGCAGGTCGCGACGGGACGGGCTGTCGCGGGATGCATCGAGTGGTCTCCGCGAAACGACAGGTTGATGTGCGGCAACCCGAGCCTTGAGCAGTGCATCGGATGGGTTCGGAAGGGCGCGGGGCCGCGTGGTTCGAACCGCTAGGGGATAATTACACGTTCACGTAGCGCGGCTGGCCAACGGCCATCTCAAGGATGACGGGGGTGCTCCCAGTCCTGCCAGCCGCCCGATGCGCCTCCCGAAAACTAGACGGTAGAAATTATAATGGTTTTTGATAAACGATGCGATGGGTGCTCTTGGTGACCGAGAGCAGCACAAAAAGGGATACCACCTCCACCGCACCGGTCACACACGTGTTTTCGATGGCTTCGAAGGCCTTTGCGATCGGCAAATCACTCTGCCCTCACTCTTGTGGTGCGTCGTCACAGTGGACGTTCACTCGCACACGCGTGAAACAAATGGCTACTTGATTTTACACACCGGCTACTCCCTCCCTTTGGAGGGAGTTTCCAAGTCCGAGCTGACGATGATGTATGCTGATGCTTTTTTCCTCACTCACTCCTTTCGCTGCCATCACAAAACAGAAGCACATGCAGACACACACCTACCGAAGCGCTGATAGTGTTGATGTTGGTGCATATGCAATGACGATCTTGATTGTGCGTCGTCGTGCAGTGAAGCTATCCCCGGGCTCGATGAATAATGACTGCGGTGGGCAGCGATTTTGAGCGATTGAGGCACACAAAAAGGACTAAATGGACGCGATGCAGAAAATGAACTTGGTTTGCCCGTGTGCTCTGGATGCAGTCAAGGATTAGCTTCTCCATGTCAATGCAGGTAATTTATTTTTGATTTTTTTTTCTGTGTGCAGTCTATACTGATGATGTGCTGCTTCTGTGGCTGGTTATTCGTGTTGAAAAGACTGAAATAAATCTGTTGATCATGCAGACACAGTTTTGTAAATTGTCATTTCGATGTAATAAGAACCACACGTGTGGAGCTTAATCTTATTAAACTGAATCCGGTATGAATAAACATTAAATTAGATCAGATGCATTTTTTTTTCTTAATGCTTTTCTTTTGGTTGGAAATATTTGCTCGAATCCTTTTTTCTGTTAAAACCAAAGCACGATTTCCGACGGGACCGACGTTTGCCAAAAAATTTGCTCACATTTGCATTTGTCACGGTGCCAAATGACGGCGCCCGTCACAAGAAATCTCAGCCGAAAGCGGTTGCAAACAACAAAGGCAAGAAGTGTAAACTAAATAAAGGATGAACGAGAGAGCGGAAGGGGATGGGTTGGGAAAAGCGGTCTAGAGAGAACGAGAAGGAGAGGGATACCAAATAGACGGGAAAAGATAAATAAATAAACAATAAATAAAAACACACACCAACCCAAACCAAACTATGCGTGCGTTGGAGCGTGGCGTTGGCGAAAAACCGGACAATCGCTGCGTTTTCGGCCACGTTCTACCGGAACTGGAACGGTGGGAACAGTGCGGTTGGAATGCTGCTGGAAACGATTGGAAGGAAAAAATAGGGAACTGGAAAAATCGTTCCACCCGAGCGACTGGACTTCTTGGTCGTTCAATCTGAACAAAAAGGGGAAAGGGGAAAGGGGAAATGTTTGTATGTTTGCTTTAAAGCGTAAGGTTTTCGGGACCAAACATAAATAAAAACTGGCCTCGTTGTAAGTCGGAACCGGATATCGAGTAGCACGTCGTACAAAAGCGATTTCGTTGGCTTGTGGGAACATTCCGACGGCGAAAAAAAAGCTTACGACTTCAAAAGGAGCCGAAAGTAGTGTAAGAAAAGTGTTAAAATTTTCCTCCAAACTGTGAATGCGTACCATGAGCTACGAAAAGTGTCATGGGTTAAGGAACAAAGGTGGCGACGACCGGCAACGCGACGCATTACAACACCGGGATGGTTTTTCGTCTCGATTTATCATTCCCGGGGGACCATTTGCATTTTGATTTATCTCCTGCTTTGAAGAACCCGGCCAAAGTCTCGGGTGTTCTAACCCTGGCTGTGGTGGCCTCAAAAGAGATGATAAGCGGGCTGAGAAAGTTAACTAGCGCTGCCGATTTTTTTCCTATGCTGCAGTTATTAGTGATTCCGTTCTGTGTCGTTTTTACACTGGACTGTTTTTCTTCAACCTTACGAGTCAATTCTATGCTAACTTCGTGAAGTTTTACTCTTCGTAGTATTGTGTGCCAGTTGGAAAAGTTCTATGCGATGAAAAAACCCCTGATAGATGGTGGATCGCGCGCGCTGAAACAAAAATGGATAAATATTGCGACCATAAATGATGCGCCCGCTGAACTTGGACTTGAGTAGGCAGAAATTAACTTAGTTTAGGTTTTTTTCATTTTTGCTCGTACACAGATTGTACGGAAAGAGTTCGCTTCGTCCGGAGTGTCGGTTTCCCCTCGCGAATCGGACACTGGTCGTATAAATAAAACACAATCGCCATCTTCATCATCACAATAAGTCGTGGCGACCGTGGGTGACCATGCGCCTCCATTTAATGACGTTCGCTCGTCGAGCGCGCCGGAACTTCTACCCACCATGGAGAACGAAACCGAGTTCGGGTGCGGGATAGTTTCAGCGAAAAAAAAAAAAACGATTCAGAGCGCCTACCCGTTGACAGGCAAAGTTGAATGTTAAGGACGATATATTTTTAATTTTATTGCTTTCGCTTTCGCTAGGCTAGTTTTTGGCACCGAAAGCCGACCCCGCCGGGTCCGTTGAGTTCTAGATCCCCCTCTCCACCTCCTCCCGCCCAACTCATTCGCGTAAGATAATCGAGCCGTTGCGAACGGGAAGCAAAAACCGGTGGACGCTCCTGTCCAAGCCTGTGTCTCTCTGTGTGTGTTTTGGCAACGCTGGCCCAACGTTCGCGCCTGTCACAAAGCGCTGTCAGTCTCTGTCCGTGGGGTACTCGTAGGTTGGGTATGATTTATGCTCGACAGCATTTTGCACACGGACCGTCGCACACTGTCACTGCAGTGAGAGTTTCAGAAGAGCTCTCCATCCATTCCGTCCAAAATTTGTTACGTTTCCTTGGTGCAAAACACACACAGACACACACACACACACAAGCACACAAATTTCGGTGTGCTTTCTTTTGGCCAGAGAAACGCAAACGGAGGCAGATTTAATTAATAAACGCCAGCGCGAAGAAGATTGGATTAGCGAGCTCCTCCATTTAGGAGCGGAGAGGCGTTGAACCAGTTCTCGAATGTGCTTCACACAAATCAAAACCATAAAAAACGTGAAGATGTAAATGGCAGCACAGCAAAATTCTTCTAAATCCCCCGCGGCCAGTGTCACTGCATTTTGTGGGCATCGATCGATCCCGTTCAGCTGCAGTTGAGAACCTTGCTTGAGTGGAAATTTAATCGATTAATTAAACTTTAGTGATTTGAAAAGAATTTTGCGTCGTCTTTCATCGACTGCCGGTTGCATTCAGCAAGGGAGCAGAAATATGACCCATTTTATTTTACGATCACTTTGCAGTATTCTTTCGTAGCTCAATCAATGTTTACGGTTGCTGCTGTGCGCGGTCGCGGTTTTTAAATCGAAGGAAACAGAAATGTTTACGCCACGAATTGATGCACGATTTGAGTGCTCTCTTACGATTGTTCTTCAATTTTTTTTCTAAAAAAAAATCGCCCGAGACGAAGACAGGATTATAAGCGCATTTTTATCACACAATTTCTTTCATCAGGCATCCCGAAAGTGAGCTCCCATTGCGGTAGATAATAAAACTAAAAAGGGAGTTTCTCGTACCACGCTGATGAAAAAAAAAATGAAGAAGAAATCTTTATGTCCATAAACTGTAAGTAAACAGCATTTCGCGGTGGAATAAAAGCATAAGGGCGTGTAAATTATTCATCGATTGATTCTGCTGCTCGATATAAAAATTTGCAGCGTAATCGTAAAATTTATTGAAAATAAATTCTCCATCATCCGTTTCGTCCGTGCTTGCGTAGCGGGGTGACGGAAAGGTGGTCGCCCAGCATATGTTGATATGCGGTTTTGAATGCTGTAAACGGCTGTGCTGCACGGTGGTGTCATAAAATCACGTTTTGTTTCATCCCCACGGCTCCCAAGGCTTCTCCTCAAGCTCTTCCATTGCATTGGTTTTATTCTTTATTACTTAACAACGGGCACACGAACAAACCAACACCAGTGGGGCAATCGAGCGGTCCCGCCGCGTGTGCTCGGGTGTGTGCTTCAAGGATATAAAAGGTGGTGGCGGTGCGCCCGGGTGTCGCCCAAATCCGGAATCGCTTCGTTCCCTCCTTCGTCGGTGAAAATAATGCCACAATCGCGGCAATGGAGGCGAAAATTGCAGCAGCGCAATGCAGACAATATGATATCAATAAGAGAGGATGATTTTTGTTCGCCAACCGGACACGGGGGAAAGGGGAAAACCGTCGGCATACACATACACGCGCGTGTAAATGGAAGAAAAAAAAATCGCGACCGTCCCTTACACGATGCGCCGTGGTCCTCCCGCCACGAAGACACGAAACAAGTGCGAAAGGATGTTCCTGCCGCGTGGCTCTGTGTGTGCATCTCTTTCTCGATGCTTCAGAAGGCAGCACGGTAGAAGTGAAGACCACAGGATGGGATCGTCGTCGTCGTCGCCGCTCAGAAAGGCGCTCTTGGACCAGTAGCAGCAGCAGCAGCAGCAGCAGCAGCAAAAGATAAAAGCATAAAACATAAAACAATAAATAAAAATATTTGCTTCTTGTCATTCCTCAACCCCGACTTCGGGTTCCACACTTGCCAACACATGGTCCGGTATGGTGGTACATGCATGTGTGGCTGCTGTTTTTGCTTCTCCCCTCAGCCCCCTTGTGCACTCTCTCTCTCTTTCTCTCTCGCTTCGTATTCTCCCCAGCACCAACGCTTGGCCTTGCAACTGCTCGTGGGCACTTTATTTTACGTTTTTATCCTACTCCGTGCCTTGAGAACCAAGCGTGACGGTTTTACTTCTTCTCTCCCTTTGTTGTGCGCCAGTGTCGGTGTTGCCCGGCGTCGCCGTCGTTCACTGCGTGGCGTCAAAAGTCGGGCAGCAACTTTACAGCAGCCACAAAACCATCCCAAGCCCAATAAGCAGTAGGTGGTTGGCATTGGGATGTGAAATCTGGGAAAAAAACGGGGCGGAGCACCGGAAGTGGGGCAAGGGAAAGAGAACGGCATGGCTGCTGCGCTTCAGGAGCAGTTTTGGACAGAAGCTGTTTTGAGAACTCTCTTAGAACATGCATGATTGTGCTGATTTAGAAAAAAATCTATCGATAAAATCAAACCACAATAAACATCAAATTTAGAGTGCAATCCCTTGCATCCTGTCAAATCACACAACGTTTGTAAAAAGTCATATGATTAGATTGGCTTGGATTTATTAAACCGTTTTTATAATTTCTTTGGTAAAATGTATTATTTTGTACATTTAACATGCCATACAAACGATTTT
>JXWZ01008445.1:0-10332 GCA_000956215.1 Anopheles farauti No. 4
TTGATAAAATAAATTGCTTTTTCAAGAGCATTCATTCCGTTTGTTCAGCTATGATTTTCCTTTTACGTAGTAATTGAATAGCCGTTTTTTTCAACAAATAGCATAATAGTTGTACTCATTGTCTTTCTTATAGGCCGGCGAACAAGTGGAAGAATTGCCGGAAGAACATAAAAGTTTAATCTGGTTCCTGGTGAAGCAAGTCCGTCCCGGAATGGATTTGAGCAAGGTCGTCCTGCCGACGTTCATTCTGGAACCGCGATCGTTCCTGGACAAGTTGGCCGACTCGTACTATCACGCCGATATCCTGTCGAAGGCGGTGCTGGAGGACGATCCATTCACGCGCATGAAAACCGTCGTCCAGTGGTACCTGTCCGGTTTCTACAAGAAGCCAAAGGGGTTAAAGAAACCGTACAACCCAATCCTGGGCGAGACGTTCCGATGCTACTGGCAGCACGATAACGGTAGCCGGACGTTCTACATCGCCGAGCAGGTATCGCATCATCCGCCTGTTTCCGTATTTTACGTCACCAACAGGCAGGATGGGTTCAGCATCAGCTGCAGCATCCTGGCCAAGTCAAAGTTTTACGGCAACAGCACGTCGGCGATTTTGGAGGGAGTCGCAACGCTTACGCTCCTTCCGCGCGGTGAAAGCTACACGCTGACAGTGCCGTACGCACACTGCAAGGGCATCCTGATGGGTACGCTCTCGATGGAGCTGGGCGGTAAGGTTACGGTTGAGTGTGAAAACACGGGCTACAAAACGGAGCTCGAATTCAAGCTGAAACCGTTTCTTGGCGGTAACGAGTACACGAACCTGGTCGTCGGTAAGCTGAAGCTGGGCAAGGAAACGATGGCCACCATCAACGGTCACTGGGACAGTGAGATTCGGATAAAGGATGCGCGCACGAACGAGGAGTCGGTGCTGTTTAATCCGACGTCGGAAGTGCGGGGACGTCGATTGAAGCGTTTCACCGTACCGATGGAATCGCAGGGCATGAATGAATCCGAGCGACTGTGGCAGCACGTGTCGGCCGCCATTCACCGGGACGATCAGGTGGGAGCGACGGAAGAGAAGACGGCCCTCGAAGAGGCGCAGCGAATCTCGGCTAAAGAGCGGAAGGCAACGTGTACGGAGTGGGTGCCGCTACTGTTCCAGCAGGACTTCGTGACCGGTCAGTGGCACTACAAGTTTGCCGATTTGCGCCCGTGGGATCCGCGTAACGATCTGCGGCAGTACGAGAGCAACTATCGTATCCAGACGAAGACGCGACACCAGGCACCGATGGTGCGGACCGCTTCGGTCGTTAGCACTGATCCGCTCAACATACTGCAGGTGGATTCGCGCGGCTCGCTACGCAAAAATCGCTCCGGAGCGATCAAATCACGGAAGATATCTTCCAACACCTCGACACCGGATCTCAATGATCCCAACTCGGACTCTAGTCACTCGAACGATCATGACACTGTACTTTCTAGCACAAGGTGGGTATGGTTGGATCGAATAATGGTTACATTAACACTTAGCAAAATTGGAGTGTAATTTGTTGTTTGGTTCTTTTTTTAGAATTATGCAAACGTTGGACGACATCAACAAAAAGCTGGAGGAACACTCAAAGAAACTCGTCAAGTTACAGTTGGACATGGACAAAATACATCGGACGCCACCGCCAAGGCAACAAACGGGCCCACTCGCACATTTGGGTTCTGTTAACATTAAAACGACCGTGTTCGTCGCGGTAGGATTGCTGTTACAGTTGTTTATGTCATGGTTTCTGCTCAAACGTACTCTTTCCACGGTATCGGCACCCGGGCCCAAAGATGCCGATGGCGGCGGAGGAAGTGAGAATTAAGCACGCGAGGCGGCAACAGAGCAATCATACGGAAGTTACACGTTATACAACGGACGCTATTTGATACTCTTTTATATACACGCATTGGCCAATCGCGAAGCCTGTAGCTAACATACTAGGAAAGTGCTTTCCGTGCAATAATATCTACTCCCTTGCATAATATACCGGGCGCCCCCATCACTATTGATGGTGGGGAGCGTGGCCGTGCGATGGGTAGGGTAAAACCTTTATAACCTGTTACATATTTAGATAATGAATGCTTTTTGAAAAGTTTTCCTATCACACCCGACACAGCGCGATAAAAGCTTCCCAGTGGAACTTTCGACCAGGATTTGCTATTCAAAAGCTATTCGACCTTCTTTACCACACGGTAAAACATTCCATAAACGCTTTGTTCGCAGCTGCCACTGCCGTCAAAGCCGCCGTTGTCTCCGCTATTATTTAGCGAAGACACAGTGGTGCGGCGTGGCGCCCTCTGGTGGCGTTTTGAACCACTTCGACATTGTGCTGCGCTGGTCATGAATTATAAGATCGATTTGTTTTGGGTTTGACTACCGAGCATGAAGAGTTAATAATAGTTAATCACGTCATTAAAAACAAATAAAATAACGAATGGTTTCTTGAATGTTGTAATCTCATCGCGCGATATAGCGTATTAAGTGTAGTAGAGGTTGGTTTTTAGTGTGTTAACGACAAACGCTGGTTTAGTGCGTTTGGTGCTTATGGATTGTTAAAGCAGGCAAGCCTTGATTCTGGCACGGCCTGCTTTGTGTTTTGGATTAATACTTTCTCTTCTGCTATTTTGGTCGCAATGCTTGATATCTGGTACATCTTTCCCTCACTTCGGTAGCAATCGTTTCACTTTTCCATGTTCCGCCAATGGCACACGCTTTGCGTCGTGCAGTATACTTACTACTTACTACTAATTATTTGCCTACTAGGTTTAATGGTGTTAAAAATTGCAATAACGTACGAAATGGTATTACGGAAGGAGGCGATGTATACGGGAGGGAGGGTTGTCTGCATGAGCAGCACGATTAACGTACCATCGCTTGCATAATCATATTGTTACTAAATGGAATAAATTTTGACGAGTGGTAATCTCTAGCTGAGCTGTTTAGGTTTCACGCTGATTTGTGCAATTACTGGAAAGAAACTGTATACCCCTTTGTCCATTTACTGTTTACCTACAAAATAAATTGGATTCTAAACTGGACGGAAAATATGTTATGTCCAGAGCAAAATGTGTCTCTCAGTGAAGTACATTTCCAGAACTGTCACGGTTTACATTGCCATAGATGCAATACACATTCATTAAGCTCGTATTCCTCTTAATCACAAGCGCTTCTGGCTCTCAACTCGCATCCGAGAACGAGCGTCACATTTGTTCGGATAAAGTAATTAGTGCATAACCAGGCGTCTCCATCGGCAATAAAATTCCGAATGGTTCAAAGGTCAGCTGGGTATAGGTCGATCCGGTTCTGTTAAAACGTTTATTTGGTTTCGGACGTGCATAGCGACCCTTCCCGTCGGACGTATTAGAGCATTATTACGTTATTTTTTCACTCTCATCGCCGGTTTCGATGCCATTTTCTCATGCCCATCATGGGATGATAATTGAGCATATTTATCATTTTGCCTCGGGCACGAGAAGATCGGATGACCGCAACCGAACAGTCCGGGACACTGTTTTTTTTTACATCTCATTAAGTAACAATTTTAGTTAACTCTTCGGTCGTCTGTGCGGTGAAGGGCGATTCGGATAGAGTGGGTGAAATTAAACGGACGCAAAATAAGTGGGTGCGTTCCGGTGCAGCTCGCGCAGTGAAGGGATCGATCAGCGTAGCCGGACGTCAATTAAAGAGCTTTGTGCGGGTGAAATGAACAACGTGCGGGAGTTTATAAAAATCGCGTCAATTCATCACGTTGACTGGAGTATTTGCTGGAAAGTTCAGTTGTGTAAAATATCCATGTTTTTGCTCTGCAGAGCCTTTTGCAATACTCGTATTGAATGTTGCTGAATATGAAGTGCTGAATTCAAGTGAAACACTGGAAATGGTAGATAATTACTTTTTATTAGTAATGAATATCCACTCCTGTTAAATCTACCATCCCCATTGCCAAACCATACAATAATTCTGGATTTCAATACATTCATCCACTTGTGTGTGAATTGTATCACACACAGATTTGAATATAAATCTTATCATTAAAATTATTAACTTTCCAAGTGTATGAAACAATATGTGCTGTTCGAGAGTAAAATATTCCCGTAATCAACCATTGACGGAAAGGTTTTGAAGCAACCACCATAAAACTCTCATCTCATTGCATATGCAAAGGGGGCAGCGTATTTTAATTTTTTTTATGTGCTATGAATTTCGTTCAACCGTTAAGCTTCGTTCACGATGGAGGCAAATGCACTATATAGTACCGGCAAGTTTTTCACCCCTTTTTGGTGTCCGTTTTTTATTCTCCCGCTGTCTCTGTTCCACATTCGGTGCCGCACAATCAATCATTACAAATGTAGACAACTTAATTTTATGACCGAACCACACGAAATCAGCCAATTGATTCGAACCGGTGAGCTGAAACCGGGTTCACGAGTGTTTCAAATCGATAATTGAATAATTTAATCGCCGATTCTCAATGCGATTCACGTTACGAGTGTTCCAATTGATCGGTGGGTATCGTTTTCGCAATATTCGTCCTGATTCCTGCTGCTGCTGTTGCTGCTTTGCCATTCTTTCCCACTTGCAATATAGCTCTTTTTCCGTCATCTGTCAAACTTCACGCATCCTGGCCGCGCTTCATGTGGGGTAGAGGGTAAAAGAAAAATAAAAACGAAGGAGGCGGTGATCGGTTTCAGTTGAGTTTGATTTATTCCCGGTGCATGGATCGATGGGGCGACCACACCGCGGCTGAACGACACGGTCAAGTTTCACGAGCGCTTGCTAATTAATGGTTTAGTCAACCGGCAAAATTGTAGATTGACAGCGAAGGTTCGGTTGATATGAGGTCGAAAACTGAACCCGAAAATGAGTAAGCCAATCACTTAAAGTTTAAAACTCTTCCCGTGTGCATGTACCGTGATGAAAAGGGAGAATTGCAGTAGAGAGAAAAAGTCGAAAAGGAGAAAGGGAATAAAAAGTTACGAATTGTTGCTACTGTAACTAATGAAGGATGTCTTGCATTGTAGCTCATATCAAGAGAATGTTTTTAGTTTAATTAAATTTTTATTATTCTAGGAATGCAGAATGGATTGTTACGATAAAAAGTTGAGTTTTAATTATTTTATTGCGATTCAAACATCTACAATTAAAAGAAAAATTGAAAAATTGAATAAGCAATAAGCCGTCCCTAATAAATAAAAAAAAAGGAATTTTTTTGCTTTCATAGGTTGTTCACTTTTAAGTTATGGGCCTATTAATAATAGAAAATTAAGGTTTCAAATAACATTCAAAACCAGTCGTATATATTGACAATAACCTTACCTAAATACAGTAAACCACAAAACGTTTCGCTCAACCCTCAATCAAATTGCGGTTTTAGAACATCCCACACGCGGGCAGACAAACATAAAGCATAGCCCAGCATGATGTAGAACATGCGGAAAACAAGATAAAAGTACGCAGCAACCAAAAAAAAAAAAAACTGCCAAAAATGCCGAAGCGTAACACATTTTCGGCCCCACCAATTGGTGGTGAAGGTCGCGGTGAGGCGAAAAAACTTCGCAAAAACATCATCGCTCGGGTCAGCATTTAGGTATGGATAGATGGATAGGTGTCTGTTGTGCGTTTGGGAACGGAAAGCGCACAAATGGAGTGTGAAGGGAGCTACCGGGTGGCAAGGGGTGGGGAGTATTGACAGAGGCAAACCAGATATGAATTTTTACGACATTATTAAAAAGTAATCAGCAAAAATTATCGCTGCAAGTTTTGACGGTACGTGGAAAAGGATGTGCCTTCTGCGATGATGAGTATCGCCGAATCATGCACGGGACGGTACATGGTGTTGGCGGTGTGAGGTTCGGAATGTGACATAGGGTAATATCTTAATCGAACGGGCATCAATTTATGGGCGGGTAATAACGATAAGAACAAGTCGGTAGGCCGAGGGCGGACGGGTTTACCGGATGTTAATGCGTTATGTACGCAAAAAGAGATAAACGTGAGTGGGAAATATATGTGCAAAAAGTGTGGTTAAATCTGGGGAGATAAATTGATTTCGGGCAGCAAATGTGCCGTGTTTTTTTTTCTCTTCTAACCGCTTGAAAACTTTGTTTACGATGAAAATTGGGAGTAGAAGTGTTTCCGGTTGAATCATGTTTTGCTCACAATTTATTCTGCAGAGCTCAATCGAGATTTTTGTTGTTTTGATATTCCGAGCATATTTTATAACATTCCATAATAAATCAAAAAGTAACATACAGCTTTTCGAAAAGAACAATAAAATGAATATGAATATGAAGCTGTGATTATTAACATTATATTTTCGACAAAAAATCGTATCCAAGAAGATATGATCCAAAGTATACAATATACAGTATTAAAATTATCACTGGTGATGGTAATTTCTTTTCACTTTTCTTTTCAAACAACACTTTATGGTAAAGGGTTAACTTTTTTAATGATTTTTTAATTTTATTGAATTTAAAATTGAACCAAAGCAAGTTTAAAGAAATTATTTTTATTTTATAAAACTTTACTGTGATTTAGAGCTCGTTGGATATTTTATAAAGGAATTTAAACCATAAAATATGATTTCATATCAAAATAACACAAATGTGTATTTTTATTTCGAAATTATGGGCCACATCTATTCAAAACGTTGTGAAATATTTAAACTCCAACGCATTTACATACGTTAAGTACAATCGTAAAATCTTTCGAAAATTAAAAAGTGGTAATTTAGTTTATTTTAATTTATTTGCATTGATTTAATGTAATGTTTAATGTACTTTATTTTTTTAAGTAAAAATAAAAACGTAAAGTTGTTAGATTATTTTTTAAATTATTAAGTTCCATAAAACGTTAGTAAATAACGTAAACCAGCTTAATATTCAGGTTAAACCTTATTTCGCATTAAAAAATTAGTGAAAAAAGGGCACAATTAACCAGAAAAACCTGAGGTTCAAATTCTTCGTATGTCCGACTACTACCGGGCACTGAATACATACACTCAACCATTGAATCAAAATACCAATACATGAAGGTGAGAAACCTAGTAGGAAATGTGTGTATACTGAAAACAAAAAATAAACGTACACGGGAATGCGTTTGTGGTTGACCACGCACTTGAATTGACGAAACTGCCAATTATCTCGCGTCAATTTTTCTCCCCTCCATTTGCGGTAGTAATTATTCGATGATGATGATAATAATCATGTTCGGTGGCGCTTAAAAGATTATGCGGTGCACCACGCCGCGTACGCCGTCTCCAAGCACAGTGATCGTCCGTCCGTATTTCCGCGTGAGGAATGTGTGAATTTGGAATCTTTGATCAGCAACGTTGCAACGGTTTACGGCCAGTGGGAGGGCGTGTAGCAATTTTCCTGCAACATTTTGCGTTGTTTAAAGGGCATGATGCACTCCTCCGGTGCCCGGTTTATTGCGCTCGTCGTTCGTTCCCGCAGCGTTCGAGTTCGTCGAGAGTGCCACGTTCACCAACCGGGATCCTCCATCATGAGCCACGTAAATTAAGTCGTTATTCCTTACCGACACTAATATCCCTTTCTGGGCACGTTCCGCCTAATGATGGTGGAATATTTCTTCTCGACGCCCAGCACCGCCGGCAGCCTCCAGCAGTGCTCCGAACGGCGTTTGCGAGATCGTTTACGTTGTCGGCGCGTTTATGTTTGCGTTCGCAGCGGCGAAACAACTTGCCCGCCTGTCCACGGATCGTACGCGACGACGTGCAAAGGATCAGATTAAGCAGCACGGCTGCTTCAGTTGCTACCATTGCAGCAACGCCGCCGACCTACCGCGCTTTGGGGACGCGTTTTGGCCGAGTGTTGGCTAAATTTCGGCTGCTGGAATGTCATTAATCATCAAAACTATTAAATGAGTAATGGCTGCATTTAAAGCACCGTGAAATCAGTGGGATATGAAGTGTTGGCCCATCCGGTGTCCGACCCCGGGTGGTGGTATGAGACCAATAAAAAGGGCATTGGTAGCAAATACACAGTTTAATATTCATGCTATAGACATTTCGATGCTGGCGGTATCTTCGCCTTCGGGGTGTGGACGGAAACGAGCAAAGTGTTGGTCGTGTGATGGCAGCTGAACTCGTTTTATTTAATATATATTACGCTTTTGTTTTATTTAATTTTATTCTAAAATGTTGTATTCCCATTTAAGCAAGTAGTTTTTTAGAAGATCCTGTAGCTGTTAATTGTGAAACATTTTAAGGGCTTGTTTTTTTTTCTTGTAAATTATCGTAAACACATTTTATGACGGGATGCTGTTTATTTATCTCGAAGGAAAGTTTAAAACATATAAAAACGAAGGTTGCTCGTGTTATAAACGTGTTATGCAATGAGAAATAATTTACAAATCTTTTAATCATTTCCAGCATTTTTTAAACATAATACCGTATGTGGCTTGTTTACGCGTAGAAAATATTTTGAAAATATTGCAATACATATATGTTATCTCTTTATTGTGGATGGCAAACTAAAACCGCGAGAAGAAAAATATAAAACACAGCCTGAGGGAGAGCGCTTAGAGAAGTATTTGTTATTAATTAATGAGTGATTAAAGCGCTTTTAAAATAACCATTATGCTTCTATTACGTTGTGAATAATTGTTCCAATATTTTTAAAAAATCGGTAGCATATTTAATCAATTAAATGAGCTTAAAAAATTAATCTCATTTAATTTTGCGGTAGATAAAGTTCACTTTAGCATTACCTTCTACAAATACGAACGATCGTTTTGTAAATCCACCATCGCGTGCTGCATGCGGAAACCCGTAACAAAATCGAATCGCATAGAAACCCGTTTCCTAGCAACTGTGACAGCATGCTGCGTCACAAATCCCGCGGCCACGGCGATGATTGGGGCAACATTAGGAGCATTACGGGCGCGAAACATCCATAAATGTCATCCAAGAAACTCGAACGCGCAATTGCTCCGGCCACCGATGGTGTTCCGAGCAGCCGGTGCAACCCTGGGTGTCTTATCTTGACCCGGAAGTAAGTACACGAAGTACTGACGGATCGTCCGCTTTATGAGGTCCACCGATGGTGGTGGTGGTGCTGCAAGCGTGTAAATCTCGCATCAACCCCGACCCCGGCCAGCAAACAGGGGGAGGGTTCTCGTTAAAATCGCATAAAAAGTAACGGACGTAACTGTCGGGACGCGCCTGGGCGTATTACATTGAACGTGTGGGTGTGTCGTGTGT
This sequence comes from Anopheles farauti No. 4, assembly GCA_000956215.1. Lineage (NCBI taxonomy): Eukaryota > Metazoa > Arthropoda > Insecta > Diptera > Culicidae > Anopheles > Anopheles farauti No. 4. Next base: position 9,255 of record JXWZ01008445.1, read on the forward strand.
TTCGGGATTGGAATGGGAGGCTCGCGTTGGTGTCGCACTGGGGTTGGCTCCCGTTTATGACGACCTCGTATCATTTTTGTCACGCGTTGTTATCTCATTAACGTGGATCATTTGTGTGCTGTCGGTATTTTGCGAGCACCCGATTTGGCGGTCGTTTCAGTGGGCGAACGAGCGGCCGGGCGTGTACCATTTCCTGTTTACTGTGGCTCGCTGTTGACATAATCCTCCGTAACAATCGGATCGGTTGATGATCCTGACCGAGCCACGGCCAGGGTTTCGAGATGATCCGAATCCGATTTGTGCGTTCCAACGATATGGCTCCGGTTTGATTTTAATGGTGTGATTTTTATTGTTCCATTCGATAAAGTTCAATGCTTGTTCACGTTCCTTTCCGAGCGGCATACAGAGTGAGTGAGAGAGAGAGAGAGAGAGAGAGAGAGTGATAAAACCCCTCCATGGTATTATGATTTAAGCGCATGGAACGGTGCACACGAAAAATCAAACTGAATGCAAACGATTCAGGGCAAAATTGGAATTCAATCGCTAAATGCCGCAACAATGCCGAAACGCAAGCCGCCCTGGGACTGGGGCGGTTGGAGCGGGCGTTAAGCGCATCGTCCATCCAGCGTACCGTCACTTCTATTCTTTCGCCACACACATATGCGGCTGGAAAATGAATCGTTCGGCTGGAAACGATTTTTCCTAGCAGTGGTTCAATGCAGCTCGAAAGCAGTCGGAAATGTTTATTCCTCCTGGTGAGCCAGTTGGTTTGCTTCTTCATGGAAAAAAAAAATTCGCTAGATGACCACTGGGAAAGCGAATAAAAAAAAAGGCTAAATCTATCCTAAGGCCAAATAAGGATTACCTTACTGTACGTCACTGATTCATCGGGATCGATTGTGTTTAGTTCGTTTAGGGATACACTCTAAACGTATCTATAGCGAAAGGCGAAAGGAATAAATGTTTTACATATCAGTCAGTTCAGTCAGTTTATTATTTAGACAAATTTTAGTATCATTTTTTTCATTATCATTTTTATCATTTAGTATTAATTTTAGTATCGAGATAAAAATTTTTT
>JXWZ01008446.1:0-22515 GCA_000956215.1 Anopheles farauti No. 4
TTTCACTCTTATTCTTTATATGTTCTCAATCTACTAATGCCAGTCTGACGCACCCATTTGCTGGAAACAATTTATTATGTAATAATTTTGTTTATTCCTGATTAGAAAGGCATTGTTCTTTGTGCACAAACACCAATCACGAACTCTGTACTGGACAGAAATTCAAATAAAATAACAATCTTCAATCTTCAATCTTTCAGTCATCAGGGCTTTCAGATTGATCGTAATGATCGCTGGTGGTAGTGATCAGTGTAGAAGGGGAGTGTTCTTAAACAATTGCACCAACTGAAAAATAAGACACATTATTAATCGTCCACACCAACATACACCAATATATTAATACATTTGCTTATACTCACTTCATCGTACCGAACAAGATCGGCTTGGCGTTGTTCGATATCAGAAACAATGTAAAGAAATGCTGGATCCAGTCCAATGCTGTAAAATGATAAGCAAACCACGGTTATTTCGACCATAATAACTTCAACGATTTCTATCTAGTCCCAACGTACCTTGTCAAAATTTGCAACGCGTTGCGCGTTAGCCATCTTCGGTAGGCATCGTACCCGGTGGCCGATTTCTGGTAGACAGCGGAGAGAATAATTTGCCATTCACCAGTACCAGGATTGGCCAGTGTGGAATCGAGGAAGGCATCCAAAAACTCATCATTCTCAGAGCACGCCAGTACTTCGATCATACGATTGCGCTCTCCCAAATCCGTCAGCGTCTGGAGATGCGTCCACAAATCATCTAGCAGGCTGCGCTCAGCGATGGTAGCGCCACCACAGTAAACACTCTGTTTAAGATAGGCTGGCAGTGGGCCGGATCCCGTGAAATCGTTTACCATTCGAGCTAGTGCTTCCGTGCGGCAGTCGCTTCTGCCCGATCGACAACTCCATTCGATCACGGCACTACGAAGATCTTGCAGTTCGTGTGGATCATTTGGTGATTCATCAAAGCCTACCGCATTAAACACGTTCGACATCAGTGGCGCAATGAAACGCTACCATGATAATGTTTAGAAAGCAAGTAAAACAAACTCTGATGGTCTTCTAATTTGATATTACTTAAGCGCAGTAATACTCACCGAAAACGCATCGAATGCTGAAATATCCACAATTAAAACACTCCTCAGAACGCCAAGATTATCGTTGGCTAAAGCGACCGTCCAAGGAATGGCATCCACTTCCGCGTCGACATATTGCAGCAAGCTGTACAGCACGTTCGATCCTACACGGCCGCTGTAGTATAGCTTGAAACAATCATCAATCACCTGCCCTCGGGAAACAGGTGCGATGATCGTGGGATTCGTATGCAACCGCGATATAATTCGCTCCCATAGCTCCTCATCGTAATTGACACGATAGTAGCCGGTTTGATGAGGATTGACTAGCACGAATCCATCCAGCAAAGAGTCCTCCGTCAAGGACACCTGAGAGGTGCCCTGAGGCATCCAAAATTGTTTCGTTTCCAGTACGTTTTCCGACTGTATATTGTACGCGATTGGTATCCACCACGTGCGATTGCTGCTCGCCGGTGGTTCGGGATAGAGGAAATGCTCCTGGTGGAAGATTAACTCGCCTTGCTGGTATGTCACCGTGACCAGCGGGTAGCCCGACTGATAGATCCAAGGTTTCATGATCGTCGCTACATCGAAACTGAGCGGTAAAACTGCATCTTCTCGTACTGCAATCTGCAAACTTGCGAACAGATCGTCCGGTGTAACGGCACGGTCTTTGCTACACGTCGTGAAAATCAGGGAAGCAGTTAGTGCACGAAAGCTACCATCAGCAGTGAAGCTTCTTACATTAAAACTACCTACTTTGTTCTGATGTAGTGCCGAATTCCCTTCAAAAACGTTCGATCACCGAGCGCGTGGTGGAACATGCGGAACACACTGCCTCCTTTCTGATAGGAGATGATGTCAAACATACGCTCGATATCGCCGCGACGTTCCACTTCGTACGAGATGGGCCGTACGGCGAGATCACAATCCAACAGCAACGCAACCTGCAAAGCTTCCGTGGTGAATTTTTCAGTAAATCTAATAGTTGGATCTATCTGCAAGAAAGAAAAAAAAAGGAAACGAATGCAAACGCGGTTAATTCGATTAACGGAACGTAGTTTACTCGCTTCGTTTACCGTGCTGCTGAGGTAGTACTCGTAGAAGGTAGCGAATCCTTCACTCAGTGACAAATCCGACCACCAGTGCGGTGTGAGCAGATTGCCCAGGAATTGATGCACAAACTCGTGCACGATGGTGGCGATGACGTTCTCCTTGTCACGATTCGTGCCGGTAGACTCGTCGTACAGCAGGTACAGCTGATCGTAGATGACCAAACCCCAGTTTTCCATCGCAGCGAAATAAAAGTCCGGTATTGCTAGTTGATCTAGCTTGGGCAATTCGTACGGTTGTTCAAAGTGCTCCTCGATAGTCCGAATAATGGTGGCACCGAGGTTCAGACCGTACGATTGCGCATCGGACGTTGCGGTCGGTGGTGCAATCAACTCCATGCTGATGGTGGACGGTGGTGCCTTCAGCGACAACCGTGCGCTCACAAAGTCGGTTGTGATGGCGAAAGCGACCAGGTACGTCGGCATCCTCGGCGTGGGACGGAATCGTGTTTGCTTCAAACCGTTTCCGCTAATAATCAGAATGACAACGATGATGAACATAAAGATAGGAAGAACCAAAACGCATCCGAAACCGAACACTTTACTTACACAATCGTAGTGGTTTGTAGTGGCATGTTGGAGTACACCTTCGTCGCAAAGCCACTGGTGATGATTATGGTGAAGGTAGCCCTTATACCGGGTTCGTCGTAGCACGGAAAAGCCGTACGAGCATCCACCGGTTGAAATTGAGTTACCGCGGCGTACCGCAGCTGACCGTCCGCCGTGTACGACATTCTGTAGAATCCACCCAAATCGTCTCGAATGGTATTTTCGAACTGTATCGTTAGCTGATAGACGCCCAGCTGTAACGCGGATCCCATTGTGATCGTGACCGTTTCATGTTCCGCGTCCTCCACGACGGAAACAATCGGCACTTGCAGTTGATTCGAATTCCTAACCTCAATCGTCGTGAGCTTGCTGCGCATCGAATGAAGCACAATCGAGCTAGTAGGCTGTTGCACTCGTATCCTTATGGCAACCGTGCCGGTGTAGCTAAAGTCTTCCTCGTGAACATTTGTGCTCAGCTCAACGACGTAACTCTCCGGGATGGTGTCATTCGGCAGCCGGTACGATGACTCATCTCTGGCCGTTTTTTCACTGAACTTCTCGTATCTCGCCAAATGCAGTGCGTTACGATCCACGCGTCCTGGATGCTGTGAGTATCGGCCACCAAAGGATGCCGTGATGGTGGAGGATTGTGCCCATAGCTCCACCGGTGCTAGTAAAACACAAAATAATAGCAAAGACAGTCCCATCGTGCAGGACCTGTACTGTACTGCGCCCCAAAAATCTCACAAAACCGCACACACTCAACCGTACAATTCCTTCACCTCCGCTCGGTATGAATGAACGTGAAGTAATCGCAGTAACCTGTGACACTGAGCTGTCAACGGTACGATTACTGCTGTTTTATGTGCACGTAACACGTTTTTTTTTTTGCTAAAAGTATGACCAACCATCAAAGATTAAGCGATTTAATCGCAAACACTGCGAATGCAATGGGACACGAAGATTTCACACGCATGATACGTACAATGATTCATTTACTTTTATCAAACAATGCCAGCCAATTAAGATACGGAATCGATTTCAACAATCAATCCTTACCCACTTCGTAAAAAAAAACGCACTGTAACGATAATCTTCAGATTCAAAAAATTCTCCCAGCTTAAATGTGATTGTTATGAAACGGTACATGGTGTCGCGATACACAATGTGGCTATTTTGATGTGTCCTTGTTTTTATTTCTATTTCTCTGATATCGTATCGTAATAATCGTACACTAATGATCTTGATTCCGGAGTTTGCGTCATACCGTGGCACACCGGATCCTGGCTGCAGGAAACAATGCCGCCCATATGGTTACACCCCTCGCAAAGGCCAAAGGCTGAATAACCGTAGGCTACATTATCCCAGCAGTTGAACGGTGATCGCGACCAGCACGGCCGCTATCGAAACACTAATCGTTGCTGCACCATCATCATCGTCGGTCGTAGTTTGCACCTGCGTAGTTGTCACCGGTACGGTTGTGGTGACGGCGGCGGTCGTCGTTGTAGTAGTAGTAACAGCAGCCGGCGTCGTAGTAGTGGTGGTGGCCGGGGCAACGGTAGTCGTGTCCGTCGGTTCCGTTGGGTTGGTAATTTCCGCCACAAATTCCATCAAAAAGTTGGACATCATGAGGCCCTCGAAACCGTTCACCCAGTTCAGGTTGTCCTGGGCGGAGTTGCGTAGATTGGTGGCAGTCTGGCTGTTGACCCTGCTACCCAGAGCGGTGATCAGTGCGTTGAGCTGGTGGGAATTAGTAAAAATAGAATACAAATAAATGTTAGCCTTTAATGAATTTAAGGAGGCTTAAGCTACCATTTTCTTACCTGTGCCAATTCGGCATCGTTGTTCGTACGGGAAGCGATGGCCGAGAGGGCGGAGTTGAGCGTGGACGTAGAAAGCATGCTGACGAACTCGTTCACCATCTGCGGATCCATCAGGAACTCGATCAGTGCATCCACACCGATGCGGCTGCCGGAGTAGACGGCCTGCACGACGCGCCGTCGCTCGTCCGCACGGTAGTTGATCTCCACGCCGGTACCACTACCCAGCGCCGTGGTCAGCAACGCCTTCAGAAACTCCTTATTGTGCGAGCAGCCGAGCGAATCGATCAACATCGCCCGTTCGGCGATGTTCTTGGAATTCATCATTTTACCGTACAGATACTGGAACTCGGTTTGACCGACCGACCGCATTCCGTAGCAGTACGTCACGGACGCAATGTCCGGGTGAACGGTGAAGCCCGTGGTGCTCGTAGCTTCCGCCGTTAGCAGGGCGCGCGTCTTGTCCAAACAATCCGTGTACCCGGTAGCGCAAGCCCACGTCGAGATGGTCTGCACCAGGTACTTGTGCAGCAGCGTGTCCCCCTCGGCGACCGCATCGATCGTTAGCAAGCCGTAAATGTTCTCGATCAGTGCGTCCACAAACACCAGGAAATCGTTGTAGGCTTCCGTTCCCCGGAGCCGGTTGTTGAAGTACGTTAGGACCACGTTAGCCGCCGTCCAGGGTGCGTACTCTCGCTCGTTGCGCAAGTACGTCATCAGCCGGAGCGCGACGCGCATATCGAGCCGCCCGGATCGCGCTAGCCAGTACGCGTCGTCGATCAGCTGCGCCCGGTTCAGCCGGTGAATGCTGGCGTAGTTGTCGAACAGGGCCTGCGTGATGAGCTCCCAGTTGTGGTCGTCGTAGTTCACGCGGTAGTAGCCCACGTGCTGCTTGTTGAAAATGATCCACTCGTCGGCGGGCACGTTCGTGGAGATCCGTGCCGCCTTCGTCGCGAGCCACTGGAAGTCATCGAACTCGTTGAAATCAGCCCGAGCCCGCTGGACGAAGTTGTACGGAATCATCCAAACGTTACTGTTCGGGATCTTACGATCGGAGTAGAACCGTTCCTGGGAAATGATCACGTCGCCGGTGTCGTACGAGCGGCGCACGTTCAACACCGGATAGCCGGCTTCGGTCGTCCAGGTGCGCATGATTTGGGCCACGGTCACACCGCCCGGCAGCACACCCTTGCCCTCGATCGCGCTCTGCAGTCCCTCGTACAGCTGCTCGTCAATCGCCGTCTTGTAGCTGCGTTCGTTCAGGTACACCCGCAGACCCTCCCTCCAGTTGGCGTCACCGAGCACGTGACGCATCATGTTCAGCACGCTGCCCGCTGCGGGATCGACACAAAACGAAACGGAATTAAACGGATAGTCCCCCAAAGCTGAACCCCGGTCGGTGTGTGCTTACACTTCGGATAGGCCACCCGATCGAACAAGGCCGAAATTTCGCCCGGTGTGGCCGCGTTCCAGTTCATCGGCCGGGTGGACACCAGCCCGTCCGGTACCAACGCCGCATGGATGACCTGAAGATTGAACAGCTCCCAGTACTCCTGCTCCGGGTAGGCCAGATGGGTGGCATAGAACTCGTAGAGCGTGGCGAAGCCTTCGTTCAGCCAGATGTATTCCCACCATTCGGGGGTGACCAAGTCACCGAACCACTGATGGGCGTACTCGTGCGCAATGATGGTCGCAATATTCGTTTTCGTGCGATACGTACTAGCAGCCGGCTTAAACAATAGATATTCTTCCCTGTAATAAATAAAAAAAATAACCCCCCGATTGCGGTCGATAAGCGACGGGGCGATATTGAGCTAGGTTAATATATTGTCCTTGCTATTTCCCCCCTCCCCGATCGTTTCTCTTATCACATCATTCAACAGCTTTACAGCGCGCCAACCAGTCAGCCGGCAATCGATAATGGTTGTGCCATCAAGGCACAATGATACGGCTCGATCAATTGAAACCGGCCTTACCTGTACGTCACGAGACCCCAGTTTTCCATCGCACCGGCAGCAAAGTCGGGTACGGCGATTTGATCGAGCTTCGGCATGTGTGCACTGTACGCGATGCCCAGATGTTCGTCGAGTGCCGCGAGAATCTTGACACCAGCTTCGAGCGCAAAGGACGCTTCGTTGAACGCGTTCGGCCGTACGTAGACACGCTGGGTGCCGGAAATGCGGAACTGGAAATCGGACACAACGAACGCCAACAGATAGGTGGACATGAGCGGTGTCCGCTCGAACACGCTCGTGCGCATGTTGTCGGCCAGATCGACGGTGCTGACCCTCGGCATGTTGCAGATGGCGGTATACGCGTTGATGTGCGTAATCGACACGGTGAACGTTGCTTTCAGGGCGGGCTCATCGTAACAGGGGAACGCCATGCGGGCGCTGGTCGATTCGAACTGCGTCGTGGCCAAGTATCTGTCGGTGGGGAACGGTTGGAATCAGCTCACCCAAACCACCCGGGGCTGCTGCGCACCGATACTTACACACGCTCGTCCCTATCGTTGACGTACGAGGACACGTAGAAACCGTCGTCGTTGGTGGCGAGGCGTCCCTCGTACACTACCTCCAGCAGATAGAACCCGGGTTGTAAAACCGATGGGCTCGTGAAGGTAATATGCTCGAAGGTCGTATCGGTCGTGTACTGCACGTCACCGATCAGCTGCGGTGCACCGGCCACTCCGTTTGGCAGCGAGGAAAGTACGGCCGACGTGATTATTAGGTTGCGATTATGTAACACCAACGTATCGGTCACCTCCAGCACCTGCAGCTGAATGCCAACCGAACCCTGGAACGAACGCTCATTCCGATGGATCTCCGTGCGGAGATGCAGATCGTAATGGATTGGGACGGAAGTTTCCGGCAACCGGTAACGCTCGTCCACGGCCTGCACGGGTGCTACGGCGACAAAATCACCGGCCACATCACTTGCGACCAGCTCCGGTTCCTGGTCGTATATTCCACTGGTCTTGAACGGTGGTCTTTCGGCGCGCGTGTACACATTGCCGGGACCGAGCAGACACCACAGCCCTACCGTAGCTAGAATCAACGAACGCACCATGGTTCGCGAGTGGGAAAAACGGTTCGGAACCCTTGTCAGTAAATTTTAAACGGGGTACCTAAGGGTACCTATCACCTGGCAGCCTTAAAGGTGCACTAGTGAGCGAATTTCCTATGCCAAATGCTTTAATACCCGTTTGTCAAATGTGATCTACATCAGCACTGTTAATCTTTCTCTTCGCTGCTCCATATCTGTCCATCTCCCGATTGGGTCGTGCTTGCCGTAATGACGAACGGCGGCTGTTAACAACAGGCAGGCAGGTATATCATCGACCAATGATAAGATAATCCGCTAGGGTCATAACATTATATTGACGTTCTCCGGCCGTAAGAACCGTCCCTTATCCAATCTCCCAAACATAAGCGATGTTTCGATTGCACTGCCGATCGCACCAGTATATCGTGCGTGTTGGTGCGATAATCTATCGCTCTCCCGCTCCCTCCCCCTTCCCCCATTCTTTCTTTCTCTCTGTTGCTTGCTCCCTCTCGCACGCAGTCACTATTACCGATTAAAGTAGTTGAAACAATCCGTAACGCTTGGTACGATTTTTCTGAACCGTCATCGAAGGGCGTGCGTGTCCTGTACCAGTTTCCTGTTCGTCAAATCCTACGTACGAATCCGTGGTGCCAGTAGCGCACTCGAATCATCGTACAAATAAACGACACGCTCCCGAACAACGGCATCGAATAGTGTTACCCAACGGATTAGATTAGATGAGAAACCCTTATCGCGTTTATTGCATTGTGATTGGAATTGAATGACTTCTGTTGGTGGAAATATCCCGGCCGAGCTGCTGAACGAGCGTCCGGCAAACCCAACAAGGATGTGTGTGATTACGGAATGCAGCATGAGCGAGACTATGGTGCCGGAACTCTGAAAATGCACCATTACCTTAGCGCATTTCTGGTGTTTTGATCGGTGAGCAATTTGACATTATTTGCAATTGCTTATAGATTACTATTCCCACTTCCGCTTGCCTCGTACGGTGTAGGTGTCAAAATTTAATCGGGCACTATTTGGGTGCCTTTGTGGGGTCTCTCGCCATAGGTGGGTTTTGGCGCAAATCCACCTCGGTTTGGACCTGTTTGGCGCGTCTGGCGTTATTCTACTGACGTGACTAGCTTAATAGAAGCCGGGCGAGTCTATTGCACTACACTATAGTTAGGTTATCATACATTTAATCGAGCTTATCGTTGTCATTGTTCTCCAAGACACACACAAACACAAGTACACCAACATCCCTCTTAAAAAAAAAGTTCAATGGTGTGGTATAGTGCTTCGTCGGTCGCGAGCGTTTTGCTGAGTGGATATATTTATTACTGTTCAAACTCAAAATTTCATCTCATGCAGTATTACGTTTCAACACCTGCGTTCTTATGGTTCGAATACTCTTTTGAGTTTAATTCGATGTCAATTAACGCAATCAATGCGTCTATTTTTAGTATTTTTTAGCAATTAAGAAGAGATGTCAGCTAAGTTCTACGGTGCAGAGTTTCCCGCAGATTTTTGTCGCTTTCCTGTTTTTTTTAAATTTTACCAAACATGTTTATATCGATGCATCTTTTTTAAATTTTATAATTATTTTTAAGTACTTCCTACAATGTATTAAATTTATATTTTGTCCTTATTCTCAAAAATGTTTGTGTCTCTGCCTTACATACACGTACAAGTAATTCACATCTAATTTGTACCATCTGTAACGTGTTTAGTTACATCCCTTGCGCTTTATTTTTGTACATAAATAAGCTAAAAACTAAAATATCACCGATATTTTTATACAAAATATAGTTTTGTTCATTTTTCCTTCGTAAAAAAGATTCAACGCTCTGATAACATATAACCTTAAAACCCGTTCCAAAAACTATCCTAGGGCTGAAATCGAGACGTGACATTTGCTCCAACATATGAAAAATCATGAAAATATTTATAACAAAACCCGTCAAATAAAATGTGGGACGAGTTAAAACATAAATGGGATTCCACAAAAAAATATTACAGTATGAGAAAACTAGGTTTAGAAAATACATAGCAAAGCTTCCAGAGTGAACCAGAGAAAACAATGGCGATAAAGAATCTTTTTTTTAATAATATCGAACGAGAATAGGTTACGAGATAATATGTAAAAATATCATAAAAATTGGTAAAAAAAAACAGATACTACTAGTTAATTGACACCAAAAGTACACATGAGCATTGTTTGAACTAAAGAACTAAAAGAGACAGTCGAAAATTATATTGTGCAAAGTTGAAACAAATAAATAATCAAAAAACTTTTTATTTACCCTAGACAAAATTGCATTCTGTAACATTCCCTTATGAAAATACAGACAGTTTCTAACACGCTGATGTGCCGTAGGTATATATTTTTCCTTACAATGTTTAAGGTTCAATTTGTATATTTTTTAACTTCATTTTGGCTGTTGTTTGAGTTTTATGGTTCGATTTTTGTTCATTTTTTTAATTTCATTTTTAGTATTTTATGCAATACCGTTTAAAGCCCTAAAAATATGAAAAATAATGAAAACAGAAAACATGGACCACGTGTAAAACGATGTAGAACGAATTTAAAAGCCGCACTGTTCTGCCTCCTCGCTTGAAATGTGAGTGAGAGTGCGAGAATGATGGAAAAATATTTCACAAACCATCCCCTAGTCCATAGCTTCTCCCTTCTCCTTTCCCACACTATGATTCTGATCGACTGTTGTTTGAGAAACACACGCTGCCGGGTACGAACCAAAGCAACCGTATCCTGGTTTAAATTGCGCATAGCTGCCTCGATTTCTTTATCATCACATTTTTAGCTGAATTGTGCCAAAATTGACAATGGTGATTGATGTTTACGATAACAAAACCAGCTGAATATGAATGTAAAATCTGCACAATTACTCACGTTTGTTTATACACAAAACAATAATGAGAAGCGTTCCCTCAACTTCTTTTTTTTTATTTTGCTATCAAAATTATTGTTTCTTTCCACGTATTTCGGTAAAATGAGCTCTAAACTGTTTTACATTACAGTTATCAAGTATAAATTGTTTAATATCCTGTTCCTTATTCACTCTTCAAAGTCTATTCTTGCGGGTAGAATTATAGCTCATCATATCTGGTTCATTACATTTAGAAGACGCATGTGTAGGTGATCAGCGACTCAGCCAATGATTTATTTTGTTACCAACATTGTACATACATATAAATGATCTGAGCGCGTAAATTTAACTTTCATTCCCGCTCGGATGAACTTGTCGGTTCTAGTAACATTCTAATAGTGTGCTTCGCAAATGTAGGGAAAAACGACATCTGCATCGAAACAAGCATTGGGTTTCCATTCACCAGACGGGTCCAGAGTGATACAGGCAGTATCGTCTAACGTTAAATCGCTCGGTGCTGTTTCTACAGCCAAATCCGTTGTTAGCCACGTTAGTGCGTAGTCCGGGGCACCAAGATTTGTTGCACCGATCCAATAGTCGGTTTCACTGTCCGCTGCGAATGATATAGAGTGATAGAAAACATTTACGTTTTGAGCATTCTAGTATCCAAACTAAATTCGATTAATATTTACCGATCATTGTGTTGATCTTGCGCTGATCTTCTTCGCTTTCGATTGTTGCCAGCGATTTGCCCTCATCGATGCAGTTGCGCCAGGCGCGAAAGAACGTTCCAACGCCATATCTACCGATGGTGAACTTTTTCTTCCTCACACCAAAAAACGCGGGCTCCAGGAAGCGTCCCTGCGGTGCTTTCGCTTTCACAACGGTATCTACCATACAGTAATTTTTTCATAGGATTAATCAATACTTCACTTCAATTAACCCCTAACAATAGTTTACCTTTTGAATCGAGCTGCTCTACTACGCTTTCTTCTTGTTTCTGCAAGCTTTCTCCATCCGTCGGTACAGCTAAGCTTAAACTAACAGCTAGTAGCAGTACAGCAAGGACTCCCTTAGTCGGCACCATTTTCAATTCTACCCGAGTGTCTCTGACGGGCAATCACGTTGGCACTGAAAAGTGATTTCAACCATGCACCTTCTTTTATAAGCACGAAGAAATTGAACAAAAAGGGTAACAACAATATAAATACAACAAAAATATACAAACCGAAAACTGGTTCTTTTTAATGCCCGGTTTTATTCTTGGTGAAATTCGGGCTGACCCGAGAGATTGAGGTAGCGGGTGAAGCGAAGGGCAAGAATAAACACAAACAATTCCTACTCATGTGCACTTATGATCGAATATGAACGAAATACAAAATTTTATGTTAAGTACGCCAAGATTTTGGGTATAAAATTAAGCTAAAATTACCTAGCTATTATTAGGTAATTATTTTATTTAATATATTTCAATAAATTTGGCTAAATTTAAAAATAAAAGGAAAACACACCTAACACTTCTCGTGTTAAATTTTTTTCGTACCATTATGTATTTTAATTTATTTATTACATGCTTTTGTGAGCAAAACACATCAAGTGTCTCTTTTAACCGTACATAAAATGTTACGCATTTCTCTCCTCTGGAGGTCACTGAACGTTGATATCGTTGGCAAATTTTTCGGGAGTCACTTTGCATACTCTTCTTTTCATTCGCGTTACATCATACCCGTTCCGTGCAACAGATTGCATTTGCTCAGCTCTCTTTCTTGCCAGAATCTTAAATCAGACGTGAACTTTCTGCATTTCCGCAAATCTGGCCGAAACACGGAACGGAAACTCGTTTTCGGCGCCTTAACATTTTGGAATAACTGTTATTGGGCAAAGCGAAAAAAAGAATATATATATTGCGTTCCCACAAGAACGTAAAACCAATCCGAACGGGTCAATGTACTTGTCGTTTTTTTTTTCGGTGGTTTGTGCATTGGGCAACCGTTAACGATCGTGGAAATGGGATGGAAGCAAAAAGGATACTATAAAGAAATGTGCAGCGGATAGTACTGCTTTCATTTGTGCTCAGCTCGTTGAACCGAACGTTCGTCCGCCGTGCCGAACCCGGAGGTGTTCACCAGGGGTGTTGATATTAGATTCAGGTACTTTCTACTGATAAAATATCTAAAACAGCAAGATGATTCTCCAGCGAACGTTGGTTCCATCCTTCATCGGTGTACTGTGGATGTTGTCATTGGCAACGGCATCTCCTGCTTCGACTAGCGTCGCAAAGTCAGAATATGTAGAACCAGCCGACAGTGGTAAGTGCCGACACCGATTGCAGCTGCAGAAAATGTGAAAACAGACTGATAATGTAGAGATCCGTTTGAGATAGATGTGAAAAATTTCCCCGTTAATGCACTACCACCGCTAACGTACAGCGCGAAAAACTTCACTTTCTACAATGACGGGATCACATTTTTCGAAGCATGGGACACGTGTCGAAGGATGGGCAAACGTTTGGCGTCTATCGAAAACTACCAGGAGTATTTGGTATTCCGCGAGGCGATGTGTAAGTATTTGGCAAACGTTTCCATTCTGGGAGTAGTTTCTCTGCACTGAAAACGAGACGTTTATTTTCGTTCATCACATCCAGTGCCATATGCGGGCTTCGAAAATGCGTTCTGGATTGCTGCTACCAATATCGGAGCCAAACCGGATGAAATAACTAAGTTCTACTGGATTACGAATGATAGACCCGTCGGCTATATAAGCGGTTTCGAAAACTGGTTACTAGGCGTTGCACCGGACCAAGAAGACCAGTGTGTAGCTGCATATCTTGGCAGTGCCGTCTGGATTTACGGAATTTGTGAAACCTCCAGTGCCGGATACGCTTGCGAGGAATCACAAGATGTCTAATTGCGGTTCAATCGGATCCAGATACGCGTACTACACGTCGACATACGCATGCGTCCTAACCTAGAACGCACTATTGTCAAATATGTAGTAGGAAACAAATGTTACTACAGTAGAGATATAATTCGCAAATAAAGTACACGTGTGATTAGTGACGAAGCTGGGGGAAAACGAGTTTTGCGGAGTTTTTTTTTACTTAGAGAGGTATAACTTTAAATTCCAATCCAACCAAATGGAATGAATAATGGCTTACGCATGATATGCGGTTAATTTGCGAATCTGGTTAACGATATTTGCCCGGTAGCTTTACTGAAGTACATTAACTCTCAATGTCCTCCATCGGCGTCAAAGCCCGAAGAAAAAGTAAAACACGAAGAACAGGATTTTTATTCCACACTACCAAATTAAAATCACTAGCAAAACTAAACAGAGTTTCTAAGCTGAAATGAAACTGAAATTCCATGTACATGTTGTCACCAGTAGCTGTTGTCCAAATGACCCTAAACACGATAAACGCGGATCGTAGAATGTCGGAGGATTTATTGCAAAGTGAGTAAAAAACACCTTTTTTCCGTATGCAATGAGTAAACACGATCGGGATAGCAATATTTATTTCACATTGTATTTCATCGCCGGCCAACAATTTAATAAAATATGCAATATGATTGTTAATAACACGACTGACTTGACATGCAATCTTTTCATATAATGTTTTAAAATTTATTATCGCCCCCATCTCAAAAACCTTTATCAAATTCACATGGGCTGTGCTTGCGCTACAGGCTACGTTCTAATTACCTCGCAACACTCACGAGGCCTCGCTTCATTTCCTTTCCGCAACCCTCGAGCAATCCGTTCTGAAACTAGAACCCTCTGTGAGAAACGGTTCACGTGGCCGCACATTAGCTCTAATATTTTGACGAATATGAACACCCAAAAAGTGGTTCGACTCAACGAGACTGATTTGTTTGATTTACTTTTTTTTTATTATCGAAGCCAATGCAAACCATGGAAGAGATTGCAAAGTTTGCAGTGTATATTCGCTAATCGTTTATTACCCATCCTTTGCATTAGAAAAATAGGATTATCAAACAAAAATAACCAGTTTGCTTGCGACATGCCCTTGCGAATCGTAATTCGAGGTGCTTTATTGGAACGAAAGATTTTTTATATTTTCTATACCATTGTACATATTGGCTACATAATGGAGCTATAAACAGTAAACGACATAAATAGGATACACAAATATTTGGTGCGTACGACGAGTGAAGTTTTACTTCCGTCCACGGATAAAATCGGATTAACAAAATCACAATTCTCGCCGGCTGTTTGGCTGGTCTGCGCTTCAAAAATTAAACCTTGGTGGGAACTCTCGCATGTCATCGAATGGATGTTTGAAGTTTTTATTCACCCTATAGTCTGGGTGTGGTTGTGTTAATATTGGGAAACCTATTACACAATCACACGCTAATCTGCCCATGCCATACCTCAGCACGACACATTTTTTTCTATCGCTCCACATTCAAGCTGTTCGTACAATTTTGTACCGCGCAGGGAAGGGGCAATTGCATCATACATCCAAACACCGACCCTATACCCTATAGGTAAGTTTAACAAATGATACACTCACTGGCACAGCATCAACAGGACAATGGAACGCTTGAAGAATGCGAGTGAAAAGGTACCGATGGTTAATATCATACTATTTCAAGTTTTGTAATTTTATCCCAATCGTATTCCAGAGCTTCAGCTGAAGGAAAAAATAAACTTGCTACCATTTTTCTTACTACCTTCTGTTTCATTCGATTCTGCCCGTTACGTACCGCTAGTTTCGCTAAATCGCTGCCTGCATTCGATTGATGATTAGTCTACGTTGTAAGTTGTTCGTTTTCTAGTGATATATTGTCAACAATTTCAGTACGGTTTCTTGGGCGCAGATGGCGTGTACCTACATCGTGGCCAACCGGGTAAGATCCGGTTGATGTTTTTCTTTTTGACATGCGCCTACAGCAAGCCTGTCCCCGCGCAAAAAGTTCGTTCGCATGTGTGATAATTTTATGGGTGTGTTATGTGTGTGATAACAGGAGCGATAGTAACAATTCCTGCTTATCTTCTGGTGGGCGCGGGTAGTCTAGGTGGTGCACGGATATTGAATCGATAGGTATGCTGGTGAACTTCTTTTAGCAAACGCTCAAACGCCCGCATATGGCTTACAGCTATTTCAGCAGATTGATGAGCTCTATCACCTGCTTTCGATTGCTGTGCATGTACGCCTTCGCCTCCCAGAGCATGTTGATCAGCGGTTCGTCGATCTTTTCATCCATCGCAATGTCGACCGACATTTGCGGATTGAACCGGAAGTACGGTACGCCAATCATGCTACACCACGCCCGGGCACGATCGACAACACGCCCATCGGATGCTGTTGCTTGATCTACCAGAAGGGTGCCTGGCATAGCAAGGAATGATTATTAGTCCCATATATTAAAATTATATCATTTTCGGTTTTTACTTACTGATGGTGGATATTCCGTACGCCAGTTTCGCCGTGTCCCATATACTATCTGGACGGAACACATCAATTTCCTTTAGGTCTACTACCGGCGTTAACCCCGTACCAAGCGAAACCACAGCCGAAATCTATTCAGAGTAAAAAAAAACATTTATACAGTTCGTTTGTATGGTAAATATATGGTTTACTGGTATTAGTCGCTATGTAAATAGTTATAAAAAAGAGAGTTATATAGCACTGTGAACAAAAGGCCACCGACAGAACTAAGAAATCATCATCATACATAGGATTGTCTAAAATCAAGATTGATATGAAAATATTCATATATTCATATAGGTTCAAACAGATAAGTCTCGAGTCATAAGTTACTCTGATTAGTGTTTTATACAAGGCAAGGCATTTTAAACACCTAGAACAGGCAGATGCAGAGCAGAAAAACTCTAATTATTGTCGCCTATGTAAGGAAGCATATAAGACTAGGAAATTTCAACCCGATACACCGAAGTGCATGATAAGAAAGTAAAATATCGCACAGAGTGTCCCAGAACGTCGAAGTTTGAGCTAGGGTACCCACGTTTCTGGATGCTTTTTTAAGAACTGGTCATCACGGTGGATTATTGTTTGCCTTTTAACTGACAGTTGCTTGTATCGCAAGGACCAGTTCTTTGCAATTCAGTGACATTACGAAGCATTTTCTTAGAAAAGCACAACAAGATTCCCGACATTTATCGGAGTCTATTAGGAAATTCAAAGTTTTAATGGTCGGAACCATGGTCTAACGCATAGTAAGGGGGTGCCAGCTTTTGAGGACAAGCAAACATTTGCACATAAAACAAATCCTTTTGACCGCAATCGGGACCACCAAAATTATGCAAGTTTCCTCTCGCTATTTAAGTGCACCCGGATCAAGACGTGCATAAAAAATGGGATCTTTGAAGAGTAACGTTCAGCAGCCAAAGGCAAGGATGGATCTAGAGGTTCCAAAGAAATTGAAAACGTCAAATTTTAACAGAATACTATTTAAGAAAAAAAAGCAAGACTATAAAATATTAAATCGAATTTTCTGAGAGTTATATTAACTTTTTTGTTTAATCTAGGGTAAACATTCCGGGATACCCTGCATGTGTAGTAGAGTGTTTCCCTTGAATAGACTTCATTGTGGTTGCAAACAACTTAAAGCACCTAATTATGACCAATTAATGTAACATGTAAGCCCAAAGATCTAGCATCCTTATTGAAACTATCCTGACAGCTTTATCTAATCAATTTTTTATCGGACTGACAATTTTGGATATATCTTCGACGTATGTTTAATTATCTTGTTAGCGCATCACCCTGTTTCGCAACAAAATATGCAATGAAACACATTGACTTGAGTTGACATTGAATTTCTTCAGCAAACCTTCGACTGTAGGAAAACTTACCGGAACTGCCTCCGATGGTCGACCGATGTAATGTAGTGCGGCGTTCAGCTCGTGGATCTCGGTCATCGCATCCAGTGTCGGATTGTTCGCAATCAGTCCACCGTCGAGGAAACGACCGAACGCGCGGAAGTACGACGGAGCGGCACCGGTTGCACGGGCTGCACGCCACACCAGCTGCTCGCTGGGCGGTGGCGGTGGTTGTCCCCGATTGTTCGACGGTGTCACGATGCCCAGTATGTCCGAGGCACATTCGTAGTTGCGGAAGAGATGCAAATTCACCGGTTTCCTGTCGGCCATCACGCCGGTTACCATCAGCCGGGGGTGCTTGATGTCGGACATGACGGTGAACTCTCCCAGCTGCTCTTTCAACACCGTCTCGAGCGGATCGCTTGGATAGGGCCGTGAGCCGACGAACGCTTGATCCTTCATGCGCAGATACAGACACATGCATTGTTTCATGGTTTTACCGCAACCCAACGCTAGCGCCAGGATGCCGCCGGTGCTGGTACCCGCGATCCAGTCGAACAGATGCACGATGGGTGCTTGAGCGAGGTTCTCTATTTCCAGCAGCATCTGTGCCAACACCAGTCCCCGGATTCCTCCACCATCCAGGCACAGTAAACGACCGCGTCCGACGTACGTATCGCTGCCACCGGCAGCACCCGCTTCACACGACGATCGTGGCCGCTGGCTCGTCGAAGGCTCGCCAGTGGGCGTTTTGGGAGCAGTCACCGTACCGGCAACCTCATCCGACAGCATCGGTTCATCGCCGATATCGAAATCACCCAGTAAATTCACTCCCCCCTTGAGCGAGGAAGACGTCGACGTCGGGGAAGTCGGCTTGGATGCGGCTTCCACCTTGTTCATGAACATCGACAGCAGTGCGTCCATCATGCTCGCGCCCTTGCGCTCCTGGCTGACGTCGATCGTTTTCACCTCACGCCGTTCACGCTCCTCCGGTATGGTGGCACGTATAGTGCTCGAGATGAGGCTTGGCACACTGTTCCGGTGAGACTTTGTGGTCGTCCGTGCCAGCACCTGCTGGATGTGTTCGCGCTGTTCCGACGTTTCCGGCTGTGCCGGTGGGATACCATTGTAGGTACCGCCAACCGCACAGCCTGGCGGACATTTACTACCCTTCTCCGGGCACCGTTTCGCACCGACCGAGTGCAAAATGTAAAGGATCATCGAATCCTTCGATCCACTGTCGTCCTTCCCCACCATATGGCGGGGAGTTTTGCTATCCTTGTTCGGTTTGTTGAAGTCGGCACCGAACACCACCAAACATTGAACGATCGGTATGAGCTTCTTCTCCACGGCAATGTGCAGGGGAGTGTTTCCCGAGTTGTCAACCACGTCAATTTCAGCCTCGTGTGCCAACAGCGCGACCACACATTCCAAACGATCGCGTGCCACCTAAAAGTTAAAAGACGTTCGTAAATTTGCAACACTCGCACTGGTACACGAAAATAATATTCAATAAGCAAGCGATCACAGTAGGCTTGTGAGAGATAAGGGCCCAAAATAAGGAAGGGGATAATTACACTTACCATCACATGCAGCGGCGTCTGACCATTGAAATTGACTAAATTCACGTCACAACCACGCTCTATCAACGAGTTCAATACCTCGCGGCTGGAGCTCCAGTGAAGCGGGGTGCCACCGTGCTTCATGTCCTGTGTGAACAATTTATTTGGATTGCTGACGAGAAAATCAGCTACATTACCTGTAGAAGAAGGTTCTACGTCGATTATACCAATATAGGTGAGGAGTGGTTGGAGAAAATTTAAGCAAATGCAAAAACCATTTGACCAGGTTGTAGCATAAATAAAAAGAAGGCGAAAAAGGAGGAAAAATAGTTCAATTAAAATAGCATAACACAAACAAATCATACGGGCTGCAAGCCTACAGTGCAACAACTTAATCAATAAACGTTTGTTAGTCATAAACTTGCCATCAGCGCAGGCTATGGACACATAGAACGGAAACAAAATCAGTTGTAAGTGATGCTACATGGTTAGTTTCGTACAGTGCAGGCAATCCCGCGCTACTTACTCGATGGAATGGTTTTACTGTACGAGGTTCCGGCACCGCGCGCCATTTTGTTCGTATCCGCTCCGGCCAACAGCAGCGCCTTCACGCAGTCCGGCTTATCGGCCAAACAGGCCAGATGCAGCGGGGTGTAGCCGTCGGTGTTGCAGTGGTTTAAGTTAGAGGTACTTTTTGCCGTTATCAACTGTAAGAAACAGTAAAGCAGACCGGTGTTGTAAGGTGCTGGTTCGGTTCATACACCAAATGGTACGACCTACATTAATCATTTCTTTCGTAGTGCTCGCGGCATAGTGAAACACGGAATTACTGTTCTTGTCCAGATGCTCCAGATTGCATTGGTTAGATTGTACCAACGTTTTAACAAACTCGATATTGTTTGCCTTAACGGCGACCTGCAGGAAAGACAGCGATTGATTTGGGATTAACTCAAGTAATTCAACCCAAAACGTGTACGTTCTACATTTCTGCCGTTCGTTTGCTTACCTGCAACGGTGTCATCATCTCCGCATATTCCGCGTAGTCGAGAAAATCGATAATACTAGGGTTTGAAATGTAGTCGGTTAGGTTGTAAAAAGCTACAACATGCGCCAGCGACCAGGAAGGATATTCGATTAGTATATCGCAAAGCTTCTGCAAACCATTAATGTTGTACATCTAGAAGGTATGGAGAGTTTCCAGTTTAGTATCATTTTCAACCAATAACGAGTGCGATCTTGCACGATCGCATTACCTCCCGAACAATTTTCACCAACTCCGGCAGCCGCTGGTGGAAGGCTTCAAATTTTTCTTCCGCAGCCGCTTGCGTTGGTGCACGATACAGGCTGAAAATATAACGAACAAAATAATCACTCACACACAATGCAATGCATGCAAACTATCACACTCACCTGTAGGACGTGTTGATCGTTTCCGAGTGTGGTCGTTCCAAAATAATTTCGTACACCGGCTTCTTATCCGGAGCATTGGGGTTCGGGGCAAACAGCCGCATGGATTCATTGCGCTGCAGCACTTGCAAGTTGATGTAGGATTCATTTTTCACTTCCTGCACCTTATTAGGTGGCACATCTCCGCCCAGCAATCGTTGGATCACTGTACAGTCGAAGTCGGATCGTCATTATTATTCCGCAGGCAGGTGTGACGCAGCGCCGAATATGGTTTAGCGTGGTTGGTTATCACATAGTACCGCCGTGTGTTAGCATCATGAAATTGCATCGTCAGATCAGAGCAGTAGGCGGTGATGTAAATTTCGTGTTGAAAAAAATCAAACAAAAATCAAAACAGAATCAAAGAATGAGAGAAAAATTTGAAGAGAAAAGCTTGTTAGGCTTATGCTGTAAATGATCGCTAGCGGTACGTCTACTGCGTTTGTACCTAAACCAGATGCCAGTGCACCGATCCCGAGCCAAGCCATTTGCATCGGAGCACACGCAAAGTACGCTACGTTTGAATTGGTTGCTTGATCTCGCACGAGTTGATGCAAGGAAGGATTAGTCCCAATTGGATTTGCAACAGTAACGGGAAGAAAAGTTGATGGCCATTTTGAGGTAGGTAGGTTATAAACTTGTTCTTTTCTTTAATATCTGTCTGTTTGGCCACCAAGGAGGGGGAAGTAGCAGGATAAGCGGAAGTATTAAACAACTCAACGCAGCGTACTTGTTGACACTGAAACGAATCCAAATAATAGTGAAAATATGGCTATAACCATTCCGTGTACACGTTGTGACACACATACACACCGAGCATACTGCGCTACACTTATAATTTAACAAAGCAACCAAACCAACCAAAGCAAATGCCAACTACTCTTCATAGATGAAATTGTATCTTCCACCACATGTGCGATGTCACCCGTGAAGGATGACGCTCGTTGAGGCAGAACGCGAGAGCAAATGGAAATGGGAAAGCAAATACAAACAATATCCAGGTTGAATTGGTCAAGGATGAGGAGTTGAATTGGTACGTTGCACCGAAGGTCCGGAAGAGTCTATTTACACATACAGTGGCTTCCAAACAATTATCCCATAATTCAAGCTCATTAAAGCACATATCGAGCAATCCTGGATCTTAGAACTGTATAATAATAGCCGGATACAAAAAATACCTTGAATAAAATCCCTCTCGACAATTGGAGGATTTTTCCACAGTCCTACGGAATAACATAGAAGGGTAATCGTGTTATCTTATTTAGTATTATTACTAAATATCGCCGAACCATATCGCATTGGGTAGGGTGACCGTGAACAGCCAAAGCACGCGCTTTATTTTTGCAAGTTAACCACGTCTCGTCAATCGATATACGGCGTCGACACAAAAACTAACAAAAAGAAAAACTTCCATTTAACTTCTAGCTCGAGTGTGGAAGCTCGTACTAGTGTTGTTGACCCGTTATTTGCGCTAACGTTTTTTATTCTCCCTTAAGGCATCACCCCGTACATGAGGGGCGCAATGTATGTTGATGACTTTCTTGCGTTATTTTGTACGATTCCTGATGTTCAGCGCACGTCTCGTGCCACCACGTTGGGTTAAAGGTGGTTACAAAGATTCGCTTCAATGCCCTGCAAAGCATTAGGCTTTAGAAAACGTGCTAAGGCCTGCTGATATGGCTTTTCTTAGGGTTAGTAATTTTTCCGGAAAGCAAATAAGTTATACACTCTGCATGCACTCACCGTTCAACATTTCTTCCGTTCTTCTGTTTGAGAAAACTAGAACTACACACCACCGTCTGTTTTTCTGCGACTTTCTTTTACTGCTAAAATGACTCACAAAATTGCATCAACCCTCCGTCGTCGTCGAATTACAAACTAGTTCACCGATTAGGACGATGTTTTGATTACGTAGCGCAAGTAGCTTTTACAGCTTGTGAACTACCGCAAATCGAGAAAGAGTTGACCTTCGGAACTGTATCTTCAGATGTTTTTCTAGCTTTTTGTTTTGTTTGCTATGACTAATAGCTCCTTTGGTACCGCCTGACTTTATATGAAAAGGTGAGGACGTTCCAAACGATTTGACAATTTAGCGCAATTAAACGTCAAAATGACAACCGTAGTTTCTCTGCGGTAGTGAGGGGCTAGTGATGGACATTTCAACTTTGAAGAAAATCGTGTTCTTTTGTTACTGTTTTCATAAAATTTCGTTTTTGATCT
>JXWZ01008456.1:0-12895 GCA_000956215.1 Anopheles farauti No. 4
ACGCTTTAGCTAAGCATTGCCTGCTGGAAAGCTCGTCTGGTGGACAACTTTTCACACACAAAGAGTGTACGCTTAGCGGATAGCACCAAAACGTGCGATGAGAGGAAGTCCTCTTCGATCGTAAATAAAAATTTACGACAATTTTCAAGAGAACCTGTTTATGACACCGTCACTTTATTGTTTCGGGACTATAACACTCGCTTATCCGTGCTCTCTTTTGCTCACATTTTATCTTGCTCTTTCTTTCTCTCTTTTCTTTTGAGGCTACGATAGTGGATCCGTTTCAAGAATGATTTCCTACCGCACGTCGTTCCGTTCTGAAACCGACATGAACACGTCCACAGCGTCCATACAGAAGGCTTGTAAATGAAGTGTCACTTTTGCTCGTTGTTTTGCGACTTGCTTTACGTATTCTACCACCAGAATTCCGAACCCTAACCGGGAAGCGTTTTTGTACTGCTTTTACAAGAACGACCAACGTAAAGGTTCCGAATAGCTCATAGGTGTCGGTAAGTTTTACGATGCACCGTGTGTTTTCTTCAACATGCTGTATGGTCCTGCTGTTGGGCAAGATACTGATCGTGGTGAAGTCATTTTTTATAATAAGCTTTCAAAATATTTCGTTATTCGTTCCAAAACAAACCAAGTATCGAAATGAAATCAGCAGTAGTTTTTCTCACGTGAAAGTTTGCCGCAGCCATTTAGCTGTTTGTCGTATAATTAATTTTATTGAAATGCCTCCATCAAGTTGGCACAGTCAATGCTCATTACCGATCCTAATGGCACACACTTTGAATTTTACAACTATTGGGGTCTCAAACCATGATGGAATTTGACCAAAACCGAACCAAAAGACTAGTACAACGAAGCATGTTTTAATTCTATAATAAGAATCTTGTTTAAAATAGATATACAGTAATGAAATATTGAATATTCCAGCATTCAAGTACTTACACATTTTAAGTTTCAAAATCTTGAAAAAATTAAACCAAATGCGAATATTGAGTAGACTCATGAAAATGAAAGCTTTTACGTATAAAACATGTTTCGTTAATGAACGTTACATTTTTACCTGTTTCTATTTTTTGTACGCCACAGCACTTGGTTAACATAATTTCCTCAACATAACTTCTCCTTTCCACATACAGTCACCGGCTTAATGAGCAGCATTTGCCCCACTATCGCATCTTTTCACTTCCGCCTGACTTACTAATTGCTTCTCAGGAAGCAAAAAAGCAAAACTTCTCATTCCATCTGTGTGCGGAAGATGCTCCCAGACCGCCAGCATCCAGACGATAAAAGTCCACTGCAATAAATAACAAAACTGCAAACTTTTAATAAATTCTCAACTTTTCAACACCACTTCCCGTGTATCGCCCCGTATCATAGACAATGGTGCGCCGAGAAAATATGGTTTGGCAAGTGGCTCCCGTATCGGCACCGATGGATAAAGTGCCTTAGAATAAATATCGCTACACCCTGTTCCACTACGAGCGTGGGATAAGCGAGTGCAGCGCGCCAAAGCCATGGTGCTGATTTCGTGTTGCTTAAAATTCTATCGATGTTTTGCCGCCCATCGCAGAGCGCAATGGAGTGGTTTCGTGCAGACCGTAAACAAACCGCTTCGACAAGCAGACAGGATGCATTATGTGTGCACTATGGAAACTCCGACGAGGAAAATTATTCACAAACTTGTTCTTATGCCTTAACATAGCTTAACAGTTCAAGGGCATCTACTGTGTATTTATATCGCAATGCAACGCCAACTACACCACTTTGCCTGGAGTGAAGATGAGACGATTACGAAAGACGAGCTTAAAAGTTGATGCATTCTTAATGGTGCATTATTTCCTCTAGTCTGTAAGTTGTCGGTACCTTGCGGATCAAATTATTTGGCAACAGGGCTCTTCCTGTGACAAAATCTGCCCATGTATTACTTCTTAATAGATCGCAATTATTAATTCGCTTTGGATATATTTGACAATTACATTAAATCATCTTTACATCAATAGTTGTAGTTAACGCATTACACACGTTTAACACTTTATCACTCGAGATAAACGTAACTCAATACGTCACGTGATTCTCGAATAAGCGGCACAGGCTGCAAACTTATAACCTTTAAGAGAAAGAACGATGAAAGAAAGATTGAACAAATAATAAGATAAATTTCCCCAAAATCTGATTTTTGTACGTATTTAAAAAAATATTTTTGAAAAACACAATACACATAGATAGCAATTCAAGGAGCAGAGAATTTCATTGTGATTTCCAGTCATCTACAAAATTATATTGAACTTTGGCCATATGTTTGAAACATATTCGATCACGCATGCGCTTCATAGTTTCCACAAGTAAAGAATGGATTTAGTTGAAAATGATCATGCAATAACCCTAATGCCATAATTCAGTCGACATTCATTAACCGGTGACAATGCCGAGAAGATTCAAAGTCTCTATAAGCCATTTCTATAATAACAGTGAACATTCAGCCCTCTATAGTCAACATTCGTTTTCAACTAACCTTCATTCAGATAGTTATATTTGACAAAATTAAAGAATATAGGAATACCACAACTTAGGTTTCTGTGATCATTACACAACCGAACCGTGTGACCGATCACACCTCGTTCTATTTTTATCCAATTTTATGAAAATGAAAATATTATTAAAGCATAATATCTTAGTGTTGCATTCTCTGTCGAACACGTATTATAAAAATAGCAGAAATAATATGTTTTTTTATCTTCAAAACCATGAACGTATTATCTTTTTCAAAAAAAAAAAACAGCTACATAAAAACTGCAGAGAGTGAATAAAGCTGTTACTCAATCGTAGAACCGAAGCTCGAGATTGTGCATTGTTCCCGAAACGATGTTTAATTATTTCCTGCTGTCAGTAAATGAACTAAATTACGCCTGTTGGCCATTTCCGTTCCGACTCCCGACCACGCCGCGTATTCGCAACGAATTATCCTCCGCGAATGCAATTGCATCGCGACGAACGAAGCAAGCTAACAATTTTCAGCCGGTAGCTTGACGGATGCACAAAGCGCGAGACTGCCGGGAAGTTTTAATAATAATGAAAAAGATACAGTAAGAAAAACACGACCGATGGCGGCGGTCGTCGTCTATTTGGTCTGGTTCCAAGCCGTGGACACACTTTCGCACACAAGTGTCGCAAGTTCTTCGCCATCCGCATCCGACTGGATCATATTTTTCACCCCCTCTACTTTCGGCTTTTCCGCGCTTCCGTGTTCCAGTCCGATGAGTGTCGCTACCTTTCGACCAGAACTTTCTGGCGTCCGGTGAAGTTTATTAATTATAGTTTTACTTTCCTTTTTGAGCGTCAACGGCCGAGATTGATGTTGCGCCATTGCAACAGCAGCAAATCCTTTCGGAGGCGTTAGGCCGGCTTTGATCGAAAAGCACCCCCACTTGCGGAAAGATAGTTTTAATGAAGTTTGACTAAACGCTTAGTAACAGTCTCCATCCGCAGCTTTTTGCTGTTCATAGATATCTGTGCACGATGCATCGTTAATAAAGCTGTGGAATAAAAATGATGTAATTGCGTCGGATACATTTCACATTTACTTTAAATTTTCGTGTTACAGGGGCTTTTCCTTACCTGTAGATTTTTATGCACGGAAGATGTTTCTTAAGTGAAAGAGTTAATTCCTAAAATGGTAAAAAACGTTAAGATTATTAATATATATAAAAACATTAGACTAAACCCACTAGAAAGACACACTGAAAATGCATTTGCATTCTCTTTGCTGTTCTCTTTGTCTACTTATTTATTTTTCAACTTCTTATTGCTTACCTAAACGTCAATGTAAACTCAATTTTACGATCCCAAAACATGACCAACAAAGCAAAAATTCAAAAATGTATATTCCATAATCGTGACTGAAGATTTTAAAACCTTTAATTTTAACGTCCCCGCTACCGTCAGCCGGAAGTCAAACTGGTGTCGCGCACTCTCCGAATCGAACTCCGAACCGGAAAAGGAGCCACTGGATAGTTTCGAGGAGCACACTTTTCCCCATCGTTCTATCGAAAAACATTCCAAACCATCGATCAAGCGAATAACAATCAGCATGAGTAATGGATAATCGAGGCGATGATTTTTTCGCTTCGGCAATCCATTAAAATCAAAACGCTATCTGCCGGTTGCTGGCAAGTGCCGGTAGAGCAGCAAAAGCAATATCGTACGCTCCAGATAACACCGAAGCATCCGTCGCAAGCGATGCAACGGACGGCGGGTGCATATGCTCGCCCGTTTACCACACTCCAGTGGCAATGATGGACAATTTCCGGTCAGAAATGGAACTTGTAGGAAAGTTGGTAGATGAGGGCATAAATCATTCGCCTCGCTGCACAATCGTTGTTTGAGCGCGTACAGGAAACATCCAATGCTTTGATTTTCAAGACAACCACTCAGCGATTTAAATGGCAGAGAGAAAAAAACGTTGGCAACTGTGTTCTGCCTTGTGCAGACTTTTTCGATTTCACAATGAAAATACTACAACACGTAAAATAACAAAATACACATGAAACCGTGTAATGTTATAGCGATTGTGTCACAACAATACCATAATCCAAGAATCTAAATATTTGCAGCTTATTCGTATACACACTCTGTTATTGTGTACTATAAATCAAAAACTATCTTTATCCACGTCGAGCTGAAACCAATACTTCTGATTTCCTTATACAAACATTTATACAAATCGCACTGCGTGTGATAAACTCCAGTTGTTCGCTCTCACTATCCCCACAGGAATAAGTGATTTGCGCAGAAGCAAGTGCACAACTTTCGCACCAATTTGTGTTTTCTCATTTCGAATTCATAGAATCATTTGTCGAAGAATGGTAAGCAAATCAGCAAGCGAATGGTACCGTTCGCTATCTCCTGCTCCTCCTACCCTAGCGGTACGGCCAGGTGTAGTGAAGTTTTCTCAACCGTACCATATCTAAGCATCCCAAACCGAACACGGCAATGTTTCTGGCACCACAAACATGGTTCATGGGAAAACTGCTCCTGACGGTACCGTTTAGCGATAATTAGCATGTGTCTGCTGTCTGATTTGCCCGAATTCTCTCGCCCTTTTCACATTGGCGCCACATTGACTCGGTATTGCTTGTCTAACCGCATCCAGGATCCCCCATTTGTTTATACAGCTAGTATCCAAACATTCCCGTCGGTGCCGGAGCGAAACATGCCCGCCAAGCTTCATGACGATTTTAATTGGAATATATTGTTATTTTGGGGGTAAGTCTCATCCCCGACACGATTTTAAAATAATGTCACAAAATTGACACAGGAAATGTGTTGCATGAAAATTTGGTGTACAACGACAGAAAAAAAATGAATTGCATTCAAAACGGCGTTACCAATGACTGAATATAAAATGTGCATACAATTCAAATGTTAAACTTTACACTCTTAGATTTTGCTTGTGTGATTTCATTGCAATGTGGGGTTTGTTTTATTCCGTTCAAATGAATTTTTAGTTATAATTAAAATTGATTTATCGGAATTAAATACTGACACGGTTGGTACTAATCTGTATAGAATTTTTCCGCACGCAACTGAATATCATTTTGTTCAAATCCCAGAAAAGCATCACTTTCGGCTTTATAAAGAGAGAAAAAGAGAAAGATTTTGGAATATAGTTAATATTTTCAGAGCCATCCGACCTATACAAATTACCGGAATCTGTTTTCGAGGCAATTTAAACCATTTTGTCTAAAATACGATACCCTCGCCAACGTAAACTGCTCCATTTATCTAGTCCAAATTCGCTCCGGTCAACATTGACAATCATATTATGCTCATTTTGCGTCCCTGTTATCATTTTGTTCCAAAATAAAGACGACGTGGGCGCACTAAAGACAAACGAATCATTTCACCCTCGACTCACCCACGGTGTCGGCTGAGCAGCAGCATCAATCAATCTCTCTAGTAGAACGTGTATCCCGCAAAGTAACGCAAACAGCATCCCACGAAGCAGCGACATTGTAAAATTGCCGCTTCACCCGCTCGACGGGTAGCGGCATTTAAATTTGACATCCCTGAGCTAATCGTCGATGGTGAATTTCGTTCCACAAGGAATAGACGCACCCAGGACTAATCAGCGTTACCAGCGAAACAAAGTTCTGCCTACTTATGATGGAAAATCAGTAAGGATTCCCGGATGGCCGGAAATAGCTCGGCTCGTCTTCTCTCGCCATAATTGATGTCCCGGTGCTTTTGACGCTGGAGAGATGGCCTAAAAACGCAAGCGCCCCACTTCATTCCCTGCCAAGCGCCAAGATAGTATCGAGCAACATTACGTTGATAGTGCTTGATTGATGGATGAACGAGCAGATCGATGGTTGCTGCGATGGATTGTGCGTGAGGCTGCTTGTCAACTGCGAGACGCGATAAATAAACAGTTGAAGTGAAGAAAAATTAAGAATCCCTTCTTGGATGCTACCGTTCATTTTCTGAAGAGAATTAGAAAAGCTTTACCAAGGCAAGGATTTTATCAAAACTATATGGAAAAACATATACATAGAAATAAAATACGTTATGGGAATGTTAAAATTAAGAAAATTATTATAAAATGATTTCATCAACTTGACAACAGCATCGAATGCCCCTACAACAGAAAGCACAACGTTTAAAAAAAACTTTTCGCTCTGGTTCTTAATGTAAAAAGATATTTTTACATCGCACATATCTGTATAAATACGCCCTATTTATCTGCTAATCCCAGTAGAGTTTTCATGTTTTCAATACCAGGATAGATACGCTAATATAAAAGAAAAGCAAGCAAGGTTTTCATTACCCATCAATTGTCTTCTCCTGAGATGAAATGGAAGGAGAATACTAGAAAACTTTTCATCACACCGTACATAAATTTGTTTAAAAATCATCTCGAACGTAGTGATATGCATGAGAAAAAATATTCAAAGGAAACACCTTTGCAACTTTTGTTTAAAATAACGCAAAGTTAACCAATTTAAATGCTGATTCACTCGTTCATTTAAATATAATTACAATGCATATTTTAAGCATATATTTATAATGTAATTTTGTTGGTATGATTCTTACCTTGGATTTGAAATATTTAATGAAGAACTAGATTTAAATATTGGTTTAATATTGGTTTTTGGTTTACGTTTATTATTATTTATTTACGTTTATTTGGTTTATTGGTTTGGTATAAAATATTGTTCCTTGTTACTCTCCAAAGTGCGCATATCATCTTATTACACTTTTCCCGAAAAGTACACCAAAGCACTTTTCCTACATCTTTTCCCGTCAACGCAAGTTCTTTCGCCCGGATATTAATAGTCAACACGCGCATCGCATCGCCGAATCGTTGCTTCCTGTATTGGTGCGGTTCGGCGGTGAAAAGGGTTCGTTGTCATCGTCAGAGACTACGTATCGGAAGAACCTCTCTAAAAGGGCTCCGATCTCAATGCGCCACAGCCCGCAATCCTCTGGTGTAATTGAACCCTTATCAGAAACCAATTTATGAGCGGGTTAACCACCATCGGCTCTGAGTTTCCGCCAACGGAAGGCTAAAAATTGCATGAAATGAAGGCCTTTTAGGAACTAGCCCCCAAGGCGACCTTCCCGGCCCTTTTCTAGCTAACTGATCACAAAGGCATAACATGGTACCGTTCACCAAATGTGGAAGCTTTTTTTATCCCTGGAGTTTCCCTTCTTAAATCAGATTTCGTAGGTGGAACTGCTGTAAATGTTTTAATACGGCATCGATGTTACTCACTAGTTTGAAAGGGATTTTTCATTCTCCGCAGTTCTCGGTAGTAGTGATTTGTTTTTCGCCTTCGAAAGCTATTCGCCTTCGAAATTACTTGCAGTAATATGTTTCAGAAAGAGTATGGGCATGGGCCGATCAAACACTAAATAACCTTTTCACGATGATATGTTGGTGTAAAATTAAATTATTTTATTTTGGTTTGCTTTGTTGTTAAGAAGTTCTGGTTTTGTTTTGTCATTATTTATCTATAAATATTTCAAGCAGTACGATCAGGCCTTTTACAAAGAAAATAAAATAAATAAAACTCAGGAAACATTTTAAGCTCGAAAATGTATTTTGGGTACCTCATAAATTATCAACAATATAAAAGTTTATTCGTAACGTAATTTAAAATATATCCACTTTCACTGCATTTCAATGGACCATTTCGCCACTCGCTTGAGCAAATCTGCTTCCTTCCACGCAACCGGAAAGCATTACCAAGATGGCCTTGAGACACAAGCACACAAAGTCCCCATTAGGCCACAATTGCTAACCTTCTTTCAGTGACCTTCCTCCAAGCCTCCCAATGCGGCAACCGAATCTGTTTCAATTAACTTCAAAAGCAAATGATTTATGCAAAATGAGCTCGGGAGACATCTCCATCCTATTCCCGACCCAGGATCCAACAATCGCATGTCCTGTCACACTCACAGTCACCACTTCATTGCAATGCGTTCGGCACCTCTGGTTCTTATCTTATGGCTGCTGGGAAAGCGCTTAACCCATTTCTTCCTAAACTGTCCCCGTAGTCCTTGAATTAACCAACTTGCGCCGGTCGGACGCACAGCGTAGAGAAAGAGGGTAAGTTGAAAAAATGAGTAGGAGGATATGGAAATTCACTACTACTCCACCATCCCAGGCAATCCTTTCCTGACGCCGGTACCATGCGGCTGGCTTGGTTATTTATACGACACTGGCCAAGATTTATGAACAGGGTGCGCCATTTTGAAGGTAAATAGCAGCACCGGCAGCTTCCTGTATAAAGCCACCGTTGTTGTACGTCTATTTCGTAGTCGTGGGAGCTGGGCTTAAAACTATTCTTTGATTTACGACCCTCGTGCCCAGGTCTTGGTACTATACCTGTAGACCCTAAACGGCAACGCTACCAACCAAACCACCCACTCTTGCCTTCGAAAAGTCAAAACACTGTCGAAGTGTTGCTGCACTACTGCCGCTGCTAGCATCAAAGAGCCCACGTATCACCATTATTGATGTTCTTCGGTGGCCCGGGAGGGAGAGTAGATGGAAATTGAAAGACAACGTAAAGCGACGGCAAGAACACTTACCGGAAATTATCGAAGGATGGCTTGATGCGGCCCCGGTTAGGGGCACATGGTGAAGGAAACAAAGCGAGCTAAAGAAATTACGGAAGCCAACACAGATCCTGGTAGGTGGCTACCTCTCCCCAAGTACTCGGCAACCATGGCAACCAGTGAACTCACCTCGTAGTGCGCACCAACATTGTTGAGCTTTAAATTTAAGTCTACGATGAGTGCTTTCAGTTCATTTTCATTCGTCCGTTTGCTTTGGCTCGCACGTTCTTTACTGAGACGAAGCTTTCCTGTCAACTGCCTGCAGCAGCACATGACATTGTCCTAGTTGACAAGTCTATGAGCACGGGGAGAAAAGAAGTGATATGTACGCTTTGTACCCGACCATTCCGGTACCGGTCACGGTTTCCGCAGCCGGTGTGGATGAAGGATGCGTTTTTGCTGCACAAAATCTCCTGACCTCACCGGTCAGTAAGTGGGTTTGGTTTTAGGTTGGACTTACCGGTCGGATATCCCCTTACGACCGTCTCCAATGCTGGGACCGGAGAAATGGTCTATTTCATCTGGTCTGGCGCTTCGCCCGGAGTCGGAATGCACCCGATAAGCAATGTTCACCGAACCTATAGGACTCATGCAAGTCTGCCTAATCCTCAACTAAATGCGTTTTCCTGATGAATGAAGCGAAACCATTCGGATCGTTGAGCGCGGACTTTATGCCAACAAGTAGGGGCACCATTGCCGAACAGATTCTTGTACTTACTAGTACCACACTTGAGATTCAATCACTACCGTACCCGGGAGTAAACAACCGTATATAATCCTAAGCTTGTTCATTTAAACTAGACAGGGAGGGATTTTTATAGGAGATGAAATTTTAACTCCCTCTTTTTATTTATGGTCCTAGAAAAAGTTGTTACCATGTTACTGGAAATCTTCGACACCGATCTCTAGTGCCACACGAGAGTTGATTCTATTTTCTGCACCTTCGTTTGGAACATCCTCTACCCTTTCTCCTTTTGGGAGACGAAGCGAGAGCTGTTGATTTCACGGCCCACTGAAACGGAAGTGCCGATGAGTGATCTACCCAAAAAACAGGACGGCAAATGACCTAAAACATCGCCTAACCGGAAACGTCCTGCCGTGTCCATCCGTATCGGAAGTGGCTGAACAACGGGGTCGGCAGCGTTTGTATGAGCATGTCTGTTCATGTGTGTTTCTGGGTACGTCCTACTTTAGCAAGTATCAGTAAACAAAACTCCGTTCGAGCTATTGAGCTCGATCGATGGGATCGAATCGTTCATCGGGATTGGATTTTTTTCGATATAAAAAATAACCCTCTCTTACGTGTGTAGCATCAGCGATAATCCCATTCCTGAGTGTGACGGATGGTTGATCATGAGCCCAAACTAATCGAAAACTGTGATTAATTTTGCTGGAGTGTTTAGATTGAAAATAATGACACACTTTGGGTTCGTGAAGGGTACGAATGCTCATAGACCCAGGCGCGAAGCATGACGATCCGTTTTACCTTTTTTTTGTAGTTTGCTCATGCTTGATGCCATTACGAATATTAATGATGTGAAAAAAAAACATTTGCACAGCAAGGGTCGCTTATGTTACTTTAAAAAGTTTTTTTATAATTTGGTACACATGACTATTATGTTTTATCTTTTATTATTAAAGTGCTCAAAGCAGAACAAGTGAAATAATGTATGATCTGTTAAATAATCAAAATATTATGTTGATATGTTTCGTTGGTCAATATATTTGTACGCTAAGGTACGTGCAAAAATTACATTAAAACCAATTTATTTTAACCCTTGCTTTCAGCAAAAAAAAACCGGCACAAACTGTCCGAAATTCAATATCATCAATCATGAATATTCTACCACAAGCAAAGTTGTTTGTTCGAACGGTTGATACGCTTTGGCTCGATGGGGGAATTCCAACGGCAACTTTACTTAGCCTTGTAAGCAAACCACACCAAACGGTTTTCTCAGCTGTACGCATGGTTCCGAAAGCGACAAATATGAAAAAACCGGTTACCATGTGGTATGTTGATCTTTTCAAGCTCCAGACTCATCCATATCATACCGTTCGACAGTGTGAATCACCGCCGGTGAACGAGTTGAGAACCGGAAGAGTATTCTTCCGCAAAACGCCTACAACATCACCTCGCGTTTCAACGTAGATCAAACCGCGTCAATGAACTGTCTTCTCGATGCGAAGATGAACGCGCCCGCAACCAAAAGATCGCACGTTCTTGCCAAGGTTAGTCGATCCGGTTTTGAACGGTAGACCGGCATCACGAAGGCGAAGAATTGTTCCGCGAGATGGCAAAGCGGAACGGTTCGCGAAACGAGCATCCGAAAACAGCGACCAATGTCAACAAGGCACCTGTCAAGGCTGTAAGAACAGAATTTCCCAAACAATCCCCCAAGCATGTGTATAAATATGAGCAACTATGTCGCGAATAGACGCAGATCTTAAGGCAACGGCCAGTGGATACATCTACCGGAAGTGTAAATTGAAAAGTGATCGACGAGTGCCACCAGCATGTTGCGGGTTTTTGTGTTAGTTCTTGCGATTGGTGTGGCGTTTGCCGTTCCTATTCAGAACTCGGGATCAGCAGGCGTCTCCGTTCCGACACGCCTCGAGTCCATCGAAACCACCAAAAGCAGCACACAACCGGAGGCGCGAGTTGCGAACGATCCAGAGGCGGACCGGAACAAGCGGCATCTCGGGTTCGGCGGTATTGGTATCGGTGTGGGTCTGTTTGGTGGAGGCGGCTTCGGTGGAGGTTACGATGATTTCGGATACGGTGGCCATTATGGAGGCTACGGTGGACATTATGGAGGCTACGGTGGGCATTATGGAGGCTACGGAGGACCTTATGGAGGCTTCGGAGGACCCTCGTTCGGGGGACCGTTCGGTGGTCCTTACGGAGGTCCGTACGGAGGGTTTGGTCCGTACGGTGGATATGCCAATGGCTACCAGTATGGTTATGGATCAGGATACAGCAGTGGATTCTTCGGCTAGCCAAATCGACCAAACCAAATCGACATCGATCACACTTCGTTAGGACGGTACGACACCATCAACCGCATTAATTTATCAAAGTCAAATAAATTATTTAATTTTAAAGCTATATTCACTCGGTGCGTTTGAATCTTCCTCTCCGTTCTGCGATGGGCAAACCGGTTTTATTGTACTGGTTCCAATAATGCTTTGCAGTTTCAATTTACTCTTCCTCGATGAAAAAAAACGTACCCATGCAAACGCGACACAGTAAACAGCGTGAAACGTTCCTCGCAAACTCCGGGGTGATGTTATTTATTCACGCAAACATTTAGGCACATGCGAACCGTCCCAGGCACAAATATCACAAAGAAAGAGGAACGAGAACCTGTTCTTAATGGAGTGGTACACCGATAAGAGCTAAACATTTTTGCAAAAACCACAGAAAGGCGTCACGCCAGCTGTTAATTACGTGGAAGATTTATGGTGCTGTCTAAGTTCCGGTAACGGCGAGCGGAACGTCACTGAGATCCCGTTCCCAACGATCTCGTAGATAAAGATCTTGATAGCTAGGACGTGCGGTCGAGCACACACTCATGCACAGCACGGAAAGATGGTAATGTATTTAATTTGCATTATGTAAGCCCTCCACTATGGTGCTTTTATGAAATGTGTATCTCAGTGCGCGCTTTCTATCAAACATCGCCGTTTTTTATCGTCCCGATTTAAAACCTCAATCAATTATTTCTCTCTCTCTCCGCTACCTTACCATCAAACACAGTTTCCA
>JXWZ01008458.1:0-24069 GCA_000956215.1 Anopheles farauti No. 4
CCCCGGCACCGATGTAATGGATATCCTACCGACGAGGCACACCGAACTTCTCATCGGACCCGGCAAAGTCACAACACATTTTAATAAAATTTAATTAAATTTAAAATTTTATGCCACCGGCATGATGTTGCGGACGGGCGATAAATGCGTTACGACGCGGCCCGACACACATGCACACATGCATGCCCACTCGACTTGGACCGCGAAAACGGTTCCACTTACGCGTGTGAAATGCGCACCGGAACAGAACCGCACGCGGGTGCGTTTGGGGTATTTTTGGGAGATTTTTTTTATTGTTATTTTGTCCCCAAACAAAACGATACCTAGTGGCCTAGACTTCATTGCCGGAGCGAATTTCTATTGCTCTTCCCGCGGGGCTCATACATATGTGTGTGTGTAAGTATGGGAGTTGTAAAATTCATAATTTTAATTATTTTATGAGCAGCTTCTGGTTCGAACGGGCGAACACGTCACGTGAATCTTTCATGACGCCGGTTGCGAGTGTGTGGGTCAGTCGCAACGAGCGCGGTAAAACACTTCAACTTCATGCAATCCGGCACGAAGGACCAAACGAGCCTCATCCTCATTGCGGTTTCATTGTCGTGAATTTCGAAAGTGCGCGCGCGGAGGGGGAATAGGGACGAATGGGGAGGTGCCCGAACTCTTTTAACCTCCGGCCCGAGGGTCGGGGTACTTTCGCGCGACGGGAAAGAAGCGATAAAAGTGTTGTAAAATCCGGGTGTAATCATCTCCGCCGCTACATGATTAATAAAGGTCGCGCGGATCCGTCCCGATGCTGACATTTCTCGATAAAAAAAAAATCGAAAAAAAAAACAAAATGAAAGGGTTGAGTGAAGCGACGGTTGATTAAAATTTTCCACACCATCATCGCGCGAAAATGAAACGCTTTTCCGGTATCGCTGGCTTTCGGGGGCTTTCCGGCCAGCCGAGTCATTCGTGGCGTGATGGTATGTGTCTGCCGCGTGTACCCTTTCCACGCGGAAGGATCGATGCACGTAATGGAATGGATTAACTTGAAATTAACGTGGCACCTCCTAACCCCTTGCCCGACTGTGCGGTGCAGCTGTCAGGCTGCGTTAGCTCAATCGTTTACCAACAAGAACAACGATCACTTAACAACAACAGGAGCACCAGGAAAAAAAAAAGAAAACCTTGTGTCACACACTGCAAAACTGCAACGTGCCAGTTTTTTTTTTTTCGTTCGCTCCTCGTGCACCAACTAGCTTCGTGCCAAGATAATTTGATTACCCAGCAGGAAACGGGTTGCATTTTTATCAGCAAGTAACAAGCGAGCGAGCGAACGGAAACGGTGGCGAGCAAAGCGAAACAACAACAAGTTGTTTTCCCTGGAGTTTTTCGTGCAGCGAGTAAAAAAAGAAAACAAGGAACAACGAGAGAGAACGCAAAAAAGTGGCATGATAAATAACAGAAATATGGCTTCGTCATTTGCCGGCGCTTGGCCGGGATGAATATTTTGCAGTCAACAAGCGGCTGGGAGTTGCGGTGGAGCGAACTGCACTTTCCGAGCGAGCGTGCGCTCGCTTAATCCTTGATTCCTTAATTCATTTCTTTCGACCCGGGCCGGGTCCGGTGGGGTGTTGGGCAAAGTTTGGGTTAAAATACACGAACGTAAAAATTTGCACAATTTACACGCAAAATTTGGATTCCTTAACGCCTTTCGGTAGGCAATCGGGGCGTGCGGCCCGCGAATGACATAATTTCAGGCGCCAAAACGCGTTTTATCGCCTTGCAGTATGCAATCATAACGAAAAAACGGTCACGTTTCAACCATGAGGGGGAAACGAAACTGTTTGAAACACCCAACGATCCGCTTGCAGCAACAAAATCCGCCCGGATCGTTGACGAAAAAGTGAAATCTCATCCGAACGCTGTTAGTTTTCCACCGTTATCATCATGTCTGTTTCATGGCGCACAGTGAGCGCTTCGTTTCTTTTCCTTTCTCGCTCTCTCCTGTTCCCTTCGCCACTCGCTGTTTGTTGCTAATGTTTTGAGTTCAAATTTATATTTACCCGGCAAAGTGCAATGTGGAACAAAGCGAATGCGAAATGTTGCACGAAACACGAACACAAAAAAGGCCAGTGTGCCCGCTGCACGATAAATCTTCGCCGATCTGGCTTTTGTATTTATGTGTGTGTGTGTGTGTGTGTGTAAAGTTTGATGGAATGGGTTTCGGGTGGAGTTGGTGTGTCCGCTTGGCCGGTCAATGTACGCGCGCAACGTTCTTTTTTTATTTTTTTTATTTTAGTTTTGCTTCGAGTGGCAGACGGGCTGACTGGACGACCACCGATGGCTCCTTGCAGTTTTACGCCGGTGGCCACGGAGCGAAAATTGGAAGAAAGGATTGCCACGGAGCGCCGGAGCCGTTTCTAATTTGCGCTAAACGAACGTGCACGTTTAGCGAGCTCAAAATTCAATTCCCAACTTCCCAAGCCGACGGTCGCTGACGGTTTTTATCCATAATTCGATCTTTGGTTTTATGACTTCCAGTGCCAAAGTTTGCGCCAAGACGGAGCACGATGGTTGTGGATAGTTTCAATAAAAAAAAAATGCCGAGCATCGCATTCCAACTCATTAAACTGCTGTTCGCTCAACTTCCTTGACAGCTCGAGCGCCGACCAAAATGCATCCATGGGAGGTCGAAGCGCCTGAAAGGTATGCCGCACGCGTGACAAAGAACCGCTCCGGGACCTTTGTTAGCAACCGGGCGGACCCATTTCTCTGGCTCCAGTGTGCCTGTGTGTCTGTTGATGGCGTTTTTTGTTTGTTTGTATTTCGCCCATGCAATGCGTTCCTCCCAAAAATACAGCAAAAAAAAAGGAGAGTCAAACAACCGGCTCCTATCTGTCAGCCGGGTTTGACCTGGCTGAATTGCCGTTTAATACACGTCGAGCGCGGCACCACCGACGCGAACGTAATTCAATTATTTATTGGCTGTAACTGGCACCGAACAAAGGCTGAAAGCCACGAGCACGGCTGTATTCTGCAACCTCACTGACCTCAATTCCTTCCACCGCCGTTTCGGGATGGGGAGCAGCCGGAGCTGCGAAAAAGCTGTTGAAAAGATTTATCCCGTACGGTTCGGTTCGGCTGGGGGATTCGAGAAGCGCTCTCGGGCCACTTCCGGTTTCGTGCTCGCTCGTATTCGATGCGACCGGAAATGGCTGACCTAATTTATGGCTCGGTGGACGCGAAAAGGATGGCAAGGGAGGCAACAGTCGTACGTCGATAACGAGTAATGTACTCGCCCGAGCGCAGCCGGATGCAGAAAGGAAGATGCGAACGAGATAAGCCCGTCAGGGATGGTTTTGTTGATTTTTTTTGCCTCTGTTTAAGGAAGCTGATTGCTGTCTTGAAAGAGATAAAAGTGTCATCTGAATTATCTAATGCATTAATTCGAACCGAAACAGCATGTTGCATACATTAAGGCAAAAGCTTTAAGATCTGCCTGAAGGTATGCAATGCCATTCATGCATTTTGCATTTGATTTGCATATCACATCTGCGCCCAAAAAGAATGCAAATCGCATGAGCGTAATTTAATTATTATGAAATGGACTGATTAATGGTATTATTCACTCAAAAATCACTTAAATAACAGAATTTGGTAATTTCGCAATTTTAATAATAAAAATCATTTTTATAAGACGAATATTTCCTTGGGACCTGGAGTTTCTTTTTTATGAAAGATACTATCGTGTAAAGTGAGTTTAACGCATTATTTAACAATTGTACCTCTTGGTCGAGTTTCGAAGACAACAAACCTTATTTGAACAATTATTTTGGCCTCGTCCCATTAGTCAGCTGGATGATGATGTGCAAAATATATATATATATATATTCACAGCAACAGTACGACTTTCCCGCCCCCAATCCAGCCTCGAAACAAAGCGAGTTCGCTCGAAGGATACGTCCCATATTACCACGTCCATTGCATTTCCGCCCGGACGATATTGCTGCCGCCGATGACACTTTGTTATGATTTTTGTGCTTGCTTCTCTTGCTGTGTCTCTCGGTTCACCTTCAACCAACGCTACGGGCGACAGTGTGTCCCTCATTTTTCCCCCCTCCCCCGGTTCGCTTCGGTCCTTTTGATTCACCGCCGTGCACCGTAATCGAGCGAGAAAAGTTTGCCGGCAAATGGCACGAGCGCGCTGTATCGAAATTCGATTATCCTTTCATCGCGTTCGTCCACTTTTGCCGGGGGTTTCCGGTTAGTTGGGCTATATTTCATAAAACGATGCCCGCTGAGCGATTTTTCCCGCACGCTTTCCCCCACTCTCTCACACACACACACACTCTCCGCGCGCAACAGCTGCGATTCCTTTCGGATTCGCTTTCTCCGGTCAAGGCGCTGTTTGGTTTGGTTTTATTTTGTTTTTCGCATTGAAACCGATTTCCGGGCGCACGCCACGGTGCAACACGGTGCTTGTGGGATGTATTGGGCAAACGGGCCGGACACACGAGCCACGGGGCGAAAATAAGGAAATTTATCCTCCTGATTAAATTATCCTCCCAGGCACCGTTTGTCCACTCCGCTCGGTTCCGAACAATCGGTGCTGCCGGTCGCCGCTTTTCCCATTTCGATTTCGAATCGAAATCGACCATCGGCCAAAGATTTCGTGTGTTGGTTTATTTCCGGCACGGTCAAGAAGAAACCCCCTCTTGCACGTGGTGCGAAACTAGAAACGTAGCGCAAATAAAGCACCGGGTGGAGTGAGGATGGTCACTCCCGGCGGTCAGACGGTCCACTAGAGCAGTAATAATATTTCCATTGATTTTTAAATTATTATTCCCGGCGACCGAGTCTTTGTGCCGGCGTGTGGGTAAAACAAGCAGAACGGTGCATTTTCTTCCGCAGCAAAAATATTGACAAACTTCTCCACAAAAGCGTCCTTCAGCGAAGCGAAGGAACCGCTTTCTAAAAGCGTGTGAGTTAGGGTTATGAAAATCGAGTTAAGCTGTCCCGGTGCCACGGTGTCGCCGGTTTTCTTTATGCCGCCCGTGATGACATGCACAAGTCCTCGAAAACTCCTCGACTCTCCTTGCTGGGAGGTTTTTTTTTTATTGTGTCGCTTCGCATCCGCCAGCGAAGGACACGGAGCTATTGATCTGCGGCGGTGGAGAAACGATAAAGAGCAGTGTGAGTTTATGACAGCCAAAGCTGCCACTTCAGCTACGGTACGGCGATGTTTTCCAAACGAAACCTAAAACAACAGCCAAAAATAGCTCCATCAAAGGAAAGACTTTTTTTTGTTTAAAAAAAAGTAAATAATGTAAATAAGTATGCTTAATCAGTCGAAATGTATGCAGAGTGCTTGAAAAAACATTTTCAAACGCTTTGTGAACGCTTTACTAGCGCCGTCTTACTAAAGCTCGCCTACAGGCGTCGATTCTGCGACATGGACACGTTGCATACTTTCAGGCGAAATGTTTAGCGGAACAGCTGACGAGTCCCGTCGGGGCAGCGATTTTTAACCCGAACAAAGCACCACCCTCGGACAAAACCGAAGGAAAACACGGAGCGAACCGCCGCGAACGTATGCAAACGCGTGCGGACGCGGGCGGCGAATTTGAATTCGGTTGCTGGTTTTACGACCCACTTACTCCCGAGCACGAATTTGTCCCCGCGTGTGTGAATAGACGGCAGTAAAATGACAAGTTTTAGGAGCGAGCGCGGATGCACCGTTCGGTGCGCTTATTTTCACAAACGCCCGAATCGTATGCAATCCGCTCGGTTTACGAGCGTAAAAGAGGTGAAAGCCGGGAGAGAGAAAAAATGGTAATAAAAATTGCAAAGCTTCACTTCCGAATGGTAGCAAAATGGTTCATCAGGTGCATTCGTTTTGTCGATAAGCGATTGAAAACACTCCCCGACCCGGGACGGATGTGTGCGGTTAACTATGCCGAGCGTGAAAATGCCCCGCTGCAATCGAGCGAGCTTTGTGACGCTTGACATTAACGGGCAGTAAATCGCTTCAAGCCACACATGGGAATAACAGAACAACGGAATATTTCAATATGCATTTCATTCGATTAATTATTAACGTTTACGAGTGGGCCTGTTGTGAACGATGTGAAAATGGACTAGCGCGCCGATATAATAAAAAAAAAGCTCCCAACCCGACAGAAGGGAAAGAGACGCGCGGAAGGCGAGTTCATAATGGAGAACGAGCCTTTTTTTCCCCACACAGCTAATGAGCTACTGCCGCTGCAGAAACAACAATTGACAACGGCAGCACTTTCGCTGCATTAAACGCAGATGCTTCCGCTCAAGGCTCTGCTGCGTGCCACACCGAGCACATTATATCTCGCCCTCCCCCTTCCGGTGCAACATAATTGTTATGACAGCGAACCGTCCGCACGGAATGGGGCAATCGGAAAACTATTTGCTCCGTGTTGGATTAACAAAAGCCTGGCCCCCGTTTACCTCCCGGCGGGCAGCGCGGAGGTACGCATCGAACACGGATTAGAAAACGCTCCACCAATCCAATCGGTGTG
This sequence comes from Anopheles farauti No. 4, assembly GCA_000956215.1. Classification (NCBI taxonomy): domain Eukaryota; kingdom Metazoa; phylum Arthropoda; class Insecta; order Diptera; family Culicidae; genus Anopheles; species Anopheles farauti No. 4. The sequence goes on from JXWZ01008458.1 coordinate 6,540, forward strand.
CTCGGGGGTTAGCCTACCTTTCGGGCGCACTTGTTCGCAACTGTTTTTGCGCGCAAATAACCGATTTACATATACACCTTTCCCCCCGCCCCGGGGTCGTTTAGCAATGGGTGTGTAAAATCATCCCGCTCCCTGTTTTCAACCGCCCAGTCGCCCGTCCCTCCGCTCCCTCCGCTCGTTCGCTTTATCTTCCCGGCGGTTGGAACGGCCGGCAAAAAACCGCTCACAAACGTGACTCACAGCGCAAAATAATACGCGAATAATGGGCCGGTGCGGGCCAGCCGGTGTATTAAAACGAATGGGCAAATAATTTACATAGAACAACCCTTTTGCCCACCCGCCCCGCGTCTCGCCGCAACCGTTGCCTCCCGCCCCTGTGCCGAGTCGGAGATGCATTTGCAATTGCATTTGATGGACCGAAGCTGCACCGCTGATCACTGTCATCGCCTGACACGGTGGGTGGAGGGCGAAGTGAAGCGCAATTTATTGCCCGTAGGAAAATCGTTCTCCCGGTCCCCCTCATGCCCCGGTCTCTCCCCTCTTTTTAATCCATAAAATAAATTCGAAATTATTTTACATTTAAATCACCGTCCAAACCTCCTCCTAGCCTCCCGTTTCTTCGCTCCATTCACTAGCTGCGATTGCTTTCAATCAGGTTCGGGATCGAATTGGGGCGCAAATGAGCAACAGGACGCGCCGGGCATCACGTCGGAAAAGGGCGGACAGCCGTGCAGTTGACTGTTCAAGTGTGCAGTGTCCGCTCGAGATTTGCAATGCTAATGTAGCCGTTCGTTTGCGGTTTGGCAATGGTTTCGCACGCAAATCGATGCGAGGATTCGCATTCAATGCCTTCCTTTTGGGCGTGCACTAAAAGGCCGTCTCGGGCTCGGCCCATTCGAACGACAATGTAGTGTAAGGAGGGTTGCGCATACGCATGCAAATGAAAGGCGAAAGTGTGTCCCACGTCTTGCCGAGAGCCGCTCGGCTGTGCGTGACATTTAAGCGCCTAAAACCGTTTGCAGTACATCGATGGCTTGAAAAGCAAATATTTAACCGAATCAACCTGTTGGAACGTTATGTTACCTTCTTACACTGCCCTAACGAATCAAACCATCCGTTTAGACCCTTCGAAACGACTACATTCGAGTTTGCATACTTTTAGGAGGAAATTATGATTTAAAAAAAAACGCCCGAAAATATGCAATCCATTACCTAATTTGTTTTACTAGGTTCCTTGGTAATGCGCATTGCGGTCATTTCGGGGCATATTTCACGTACCGTTTAGCACGATTTGAAATTTATTTCCTTTGTTCGTCCTTGTCCAGTGAGTTGTCCCAAGCGCTTCCGAACAACTAATCCCACCCGAAACGTGCCTAGCCCCTTCCGCCCGCGTGCGAAAGTGTCCGAAACCGCAACCGCAACCCGCGTTTTGTAATTACACGCGCTAATTACGAACTTGTTAAGACGCGCTACCTTCGGCTTCCCACGCCACGGTCGCACGTGGCGCAAATATCTCGCCTTTCGTTCGCGGCGTCCATTTTTCCCGCACCCGGGTCGAATCGGGCCACGGGGCCCGTGTTCAATTTAATTACCGATTTTCACCCGACCCGGTGTTGGATGGTCAGCTCGCGCGGAGTGTCCCGAAGGCCAGACAATCCCGACGAGAGGCAGCGACTGCAGTCACGGCACGGCACGCGCATCCTGCGGTTGATTGATTTATCGCAAATAATCGATACGGCCGGACCGTACCGGCAAAGGGCGAGAAAAGAAAAGCGGCACCCCCGGGTGCCGGTGCAAAAAGGATGCAGTTTTTGCGCGAAGGATGCAACCCCTCTTGACCAGCGGTCAAGCAGCCCGATCGGGCACGCGTGTCCGCTTCGCCCTTGGAAATGATGAAGCTGTCAACGGGCCGCGAGGCCCCTGCCGTAAGCGGTTGTCAAGTGTTGGCTTTGATTAAACTGTCAAATTCATTTGTCACATGTGCTGGCGGCATGTAGCTGTGTGTGTGTGTCTGTACGGGTACAAGATTAATGGACACCGGAATGGCGGCGGAGGTACAACCGTCAAACTGAACTACCGGGTAACTACTTAGCAAAATTAGTCCCTGCCCAGTCCCCTTCCCCGGACGAGGATTCGCATCATGAAGGGCAGGAGAAGCGAAGGGAGGGCCGGAAAAGGATCAACAAGAAAAACAACGACCCAAAAACCACACGGTTGAGAAACCGTCACCAGTGTCGGCAATTAATGATCCCGGCGCTAGTGATGGGAGGATGCTCGGGCGCGAAAAGTGAGGTTAGAATATTGTGTACATAGCGCGATTTCTGGCTGGGAAGTGGAAAATACCGCACGTTTAGTAATGCATCGCACGAATCCGGCATCGGCACCAGGAGTCTTGCTTGCCCATTGCTAGCCCAACCCAAGGCACTTACGAGTCGGCCACGACTTGGTGACGTACGATTCCCACCAAAAAGGTAATTCGTTGGCAATGCGTTGTTGGGATGAAGATGTTCGCGTGCGGTAAACTTTTGACGCTCCAGTCCCGGGTGCCTTTTCAACGTGTTGTCTTCGCGACGTTACGCTCGCTCGAGAAGTAAAAGCGTCATCACCTCCTCCTAGTCGCTGCAGGCCCACAGTGCGGTTACTACGCATACGATGAAGTTCAGACAACGGCAGGATGTTGTTGGATGTTGCTGGCAGGAGGCAGGAGCGGTTGTGGGAGGTGTGCATTTTCCGCCAACCGGAACGGAGACGGTCAAACCATTTATCATACTCACGTTAGCGACTCCGCTCGTCCGCTGCCCTGCCCTTTGCCCGACCGCAACGCCCTACACACATGGACAGCCTGAAGCTGGCCCTCGGCACGATTATTTATCTTCGCCTCGATTGTCTCACTTTGACAAACCGTTTTTCAACCCCCGGCCCGGGGACGTTGACGGTGCGGCAACTATCTCGTCCCGAAACTATCATCTTCGGTGGCACGGGAAATCGTACGTGGAAAATATAATCCATTATCACTCATTAGGCTAAAAGCATCTTCCCCTGATGGCCGGGCGCGCAGAGGAGGAATGGTACAATGCTGTCGATTATGAATGTTGCTCCTGGTTGCTCCCCGCTGCACGCGGGGAGTAAACCACTCCATTCGCAGCTCGCAAGCCGCACGAATAGTTAATTAACTGTCAAAAAATGCATCACCCGTGTCCCTTTTGTAGCCGTCGCGTACGCGAACGGGTAGAGCGGGAAGTTTTTAGACCGCCCGCTGCAACGCTGCCCTTTTTGGAAACTGACGGAGGATCATCCTAGTAGTTGAGATGCATTGCCACTCTGTTTCAAATTTAGCCTTCGCAGTCTGACCGTAAAAGCTGAATGTTTATAGTTGCTTACAGCTCTCGCAAGCAGTTACAATAGACGCATAGTTTTCACTGTGCAATTGCTGGAAGCTTATCTAGAGAAAAAACAATTGTTATTATTTCATTTGAATAGGAAAATTTGTAGCGCTGTCGCTGACAGCTTTAAGGAGCAAAAAGACATTGTATACGATAAGGAAAGCATACAGAAATATGTTAAACAAAATCTGTAAATGCGTTACAACGAGCGTTACGCACGTAACGCTACATCTTTGGAATCTAAACACAAGACCTCTAAAGCTCGATGCAATTTTTGCCGCCAGGTGGCGGGAATGTCGTTGACAGTTGCAAGCACACTTTGCTGCAGAGGGCGCTCATTTGTTTTATCACTTTCAAGCTAGGTCTATTTGACATGGAGGTCGAAGCATCAACATTTGTTTTAACATTTTTAACGTTTGTTTCCTGCAGGTTACTACGTTTGAGGAACGCGTTGCATATAACGCATTCAAATAATGCAATTTTCCAGTTATTATCCATTAACTGTACGGCTTATGTCTCTGCTCCATCGAATGCGTTTTTGACGCATATGATGTAGAATTTTTGTACGGGATTTCACAGAACTCATCGCACATGGGTTTTTGTCGTACGACGGAATCAAAATCTTTTGATTTAGACAGAAGCTCGCATGCGTTTTTTACGTCAAATTGAGCTCGATGAGTATAAACCTCGAAATTTGTATTTTTTTTTTCTAGAAATAAACAACTCTAACGCCATATTGTGTATTTGTAAAGATGCGCATTTGCTATCTCTTTACGAAAAGAGATCAACAAATTGTAAACAAACCTTTCCTACGATCAATCTACAGCGATCTATTTCTTATAAAGACTTACAACGTTCAAAATGTTTTTTCAACGAGCAACTTGTGCTAGTTTTTATTTGTTGTTCCGTTCAGGATTTTTGTTTCTGGCGTTTGAGGAATAATCTTGATTAAAAATATAATTGTTTTCGATTTGATGTTCGTACGGCCTAAGCGCATTTCAACGACTGTTGACAGCATAGAGCATTTAAAAAATAATCCTACCGAAAACGATCTAACAAGCAAGCATCGTTGAATTCATGTACCAGCTAAATCTTGCAAAAAAATCAAGCACTCGAGCTCATTCGAGCAGTTTGAAGATCATATCCTCTCGGTGGATGCCAGTTGGACCCATTACAGTTCGAAGTCTGGCTGCGAGCGGTTCTGCGAAAAACCTTCTGTGTGTCTTAACGTTGCACTATTCAAAAAACACTCAAAATGGAACGTAAGAGAACTTCCGACGAAGAGAAAACAAAATTGTATGACTACGTTACGAATCATCCGGAATTGGGAAACATCGCTTCCAAGCTCGCGAAGGAGGGTACAATAATTTTCCCGATACTCAACAAGGAGTCCGAGAAAAAGCAGAATTATCCGAGATCAGCCGGGACTGGAGCCAACCACTACAATCTGTGAGACCATGGAGCTGTTTAAAGAGGATCAACGGCCCGGAGTGACGCCGCGATTTAGAAAAGATCCAACCCGCTTCCGGTACATCAGCTGTGTGATTGGATTACGCGAAAATAAAATGATGTTTCGTGTGTAACTTTTCGTTTCGTGTGTAAAATGTTGGTGATTTTATAGATTGAAAAAAAATTGAACAAATTGTATCCGGTAAGTAACTGTGTAAACTGTGTAAACTCGAAGTTTCAGATTTCGTTGCGAGGACTTAGTCCATTTCCACCTCGTAAAGCTAGCTCCAGCTCAACACTTTTCGAATGCAGTGAACATTATCAAAACCTGCCTCAAGAGAAATATGCTAACGCTGCTCGTTTTCCCAAGCAAAAACCCATTTCTGTTAAACTCCAACCCAAAACGCTCAAATCTTTTCTGCAACAAAACAAAGATCTGATTGTGGTATTCTAGATTTGGAGGAATGCTGATCAGCAAACTTCACATTCATACAGCTGGTCCCAGTTTACCTTCATAAGGCAATGGTAATTCGTTAACCCAGCGACATCGTTTGTGCGACTTTCGTCAACGGGTGAATGTTCACAATCATATTTTTGCTATCGTGTGATATTCAGTAGATGTTAAGCAGTCGAGAGGAGCAAATTCCACCAGTTTGGGAAATGGGGAATCGTCGGTGAGCTCGATTCATCAGTTACTATTCGAAGCCAGCAGCGTAAGGATCTCCACGAAAAAGCGTATCTGCAAGATTCCCAACCGCACTCGAACACAAAACCGATCGACGAGATGAATAACCCTGATCGTTTTTACCATCCGAAGCGTAAGTCGGAATGTGCCAGAGATATCGTAGCGAAGTACGAAGCCAAAAAGGCCGCCCAGATGGATTGCTACGATCGTGTTCAACATCCGAAGCGAGTGTTTGAAAATGCTAGACATATCGTAGCAAAATACGAAGCCATAAAGGCTAGTGAGGCAACCGGTAGATCGAAGTCCTCGACGAATGCTAGAGACGAGCGAAAGCACGATCCAAAGAAAAACTAACGAAGGAACTGCTGGAGTACGAATCGAACAATCAGACCCGGTTCTGTCCAAAAATGGACCAAAAACGTTCGTTAACCGATAATAAAATCTCCATGTTGAAAGTTTAAATATACATATAGCATTTGTATTTGCGATGTGCGAAAGAAATTGGAAGGAAAATAACATCGGTTAAACAATCAATCCGATATTGTCGAAGGAAGTGTGCGAAAAGCATGTGTTCGTTGGAGCCTCCCCTCAAAACATTGAAATCTTTTGTTCGAAAGTAATGCACTGATTGTGTTCGATGGACGAATTATGGTTCTAGTGTTTACAATCCTCCATATAATTTCATCATCGTTCAGCTCGAGCTCCATTCAACGGCGGGGACACTTGGTTGAAAATGCGGACGATAACAAGTATGTGTTTATAAACATTTCGTTTCACACACCTTCGCAATCGGTGTAAAGTATATCGTTCACATCTAGCCGAATCAACACGTCGATCAAAATTATGCTGATGATCAATATGCAGAAAAGATTGGGCTTGAAGTTTGTTTCACAGGTTCTTTAGAGAAGATGTAGAATTTGAACATTTGGGGTTATAAATTAATGTCTTGTAATTAAAGAGATAATCTGTCATGTTGCTTTTAACGCCAGTATATAGTTTTCTGGCGATCATATTATGTACAATAGTTCAGCATTTCCTAATGTAAATCTTCTCCAACGACACTGCAAAAATGCATGGAATATTTCATCCCCACGCCACCCCCAAGACGGAAACTACACATCCTGTATAGTTTAGACCACCAACATACTCAGCTAGATGAGAGCAATATTCTTCCGGTGGTTTGCACAGGAGCGTGAAACGATAACAAAACAAAAAAAAGGGTGGCGGATGTCGCGGAGACGTCCGCTTTGGCAACGAAGTGTCGTAGCTACAGGGGTGGTCTGATGAAATGTTGCTATGACGAAATCGTTTAGAGCTGGAATGATATTCTACAAGTTGCAATACTACATTTTTTATGAAGTAAACATAAATAAAACGTTGAAAAGCAGATATGAATGAATGATATGTTATGAATGACAAGATGACAATAGTTTAACAGTTGCTGTTAAGTGAAAGTTGCAATCATTTGTAACTGCATTTCAACTTGCTTTTACTCAAAATAAACTTGTACATCGGGCAAAACTCCTACGAAACTGAATAAGTTCTCAATCTCACAGTAAATCCAGCATGCGCTTTTTACAGATCCGCCCTCGTCCCAATTGTATTTCGAGGGGCACGAGCGTATATTTGTATATTTTATTTACGAAAAATGGCTTTTTTCTTAGGTTGAGAAATTCTCACCATAAGGTGTAGATACATCGAAAAATAAAAAAAATAGAATTCGGGAAGGAGACTACCAAAAACAACGAAAAAAAAAACTTAAACGTTAAAATTCGCAAATTCGCACTTCGCACTAAGGAGACACACCGAAATTTACATCTGTGTTAACGTCAGTTCAATACAATTCGGGTTGCTATTAGGCACAGATAAAGCTGCGCATTCCGCAGAGAGCGAACGAGACAGGGGGTTATGTATCTAATCTAAATACTGCGGACGAACGGACGAAGGCTCTCTGCCGCTGCCAAAAATTCCAGTTGTGTCCCCGGGGTTTATCACATAGTTCCTTTCTTCGCTGTGTATGATAAGTAGCTGTTGCCTTTGTGTTTGTTCGGTTACTTCTTCTAATATTTTTTCGTAAAAAAGCTTCTAATGAAGTTCTAATTCCTCTTAAAATGTCTACACGCCCGAAGCCTTCACAGGAGCAATTAACCGGTAGCAATAGTAGTAGCAGTTTGTGTTGATTGTTGTGTGTACTAATCTCCCAGCTCAAAAGTCAAAGAGCTTTTTTCGTGTTTGATATGATTTGATTTGGGAGATCTGATTGCTAAATGCTACCACGGTCCTGTGTTGAGCTCCATCTTACTTATCTAGTCTAATAAAACGCTGGTACTACTAATGCTACCGGACCGGGCGGCTGATTTTACACAAAATAAGACACGTTCTGCTTGCACGTGAAAACATCTAATACACCTAGTTATCGAGTATATGAGTCAAAATGTTCGTAATGGGGGAAAAGAAATTTATACGGGGTATAATTCTCATTACTGTTCGACTACGCCAAGATAAGATCTTTCTGTATCTACCTACATCAAAGTACTCCTCGTACAAACGCTAACGCGGAGCACATATTTCGCGTCTGCTATGTGTCTCAATTGTTTCTGTTGGCAGTTTTCTAATAGTAAACACCACGTCCGCATCACACGAAGGAACTGAAGCCGGGCAGGGGGGCACGCGAACGCGCCATGTTGTTCATGATGATCTGGCCCCCGTTCAGGCTCATCACGGCCGAACCTTCCGGATCGGAGTCGGTGTAGCTGGAGTAGTTCCGGACCGGTTTCTGTCGGCGCCAGGACTGCCGCAGCAGGTCGTTGTTCACGTAATGGTTCACGAACGAGTGCGGATCCGATCGGACGCTTTCGTTCTCGCTCTCGGATGCCTGCCGAACGGAAGTGATTGGAAAAGATACGATTTTTGTATGCGTAAGAACAAGAAACTAAGACTTAACTAAGTTTCGTGAAAAACTGACTCCGGTATCATCATAGAAAAAATTACACTCAATCGTACTTCCATTCGTTTGTAGAAGCTAAGCGGTTAAATAAAATGAAAACTCACCTGTGAATCGCTGGAGCTCACCTCCGACGGCTTCTCCGTGACGCTGCTGTCGTCAGGGTTTTCGTCGTAGCACTTGAGGCTCTCCTCGTCGCTGTTATACGCGACCGACGACGGTGACGGACGCGGTGGCGATTTGCCCAGCGAAGCGGCTGCGGCTGCAGCGGCCGCCGCACTTGAGCCCGGTCCACCACCGCCGCCACCCTTCCGGCCCAGTATCGTGCCGGTACGGCGGCCGAGCGTACTGTGGATCATGGTGCCGGTACCGCCGCCGCCACCGCCACCACCACCGTTCATGAGACCCCCGTTCGTCTGTACACCGTGCCGGGACCGATACAGCTCCAGCGCTAACTCTTGCCGTTCGTCGATCGACATCGCGATCGATTCTTCAAGCGTTTTCTGAACCTCCTCTGCAAAAAAAGATGGAAACAAAACAAGTGGGTTAGAAGCATTTAGTAAACATAAATAATTGCATGTTAATAAATGTGTACGAATTTATTAATCACATTACATTGCAATGAAAATTATGTGGTCAGTAATTAGCTGTTAGGTATAAAACAGTCTATTAGCTATTGCAACAACAACTTTGTGTCAAAAACTTGAGAACTTTTATGTGATAACAAACAATTATAAAAATCATAGTGTTAATCACATATTGTTGGGTAGAGGAACAAAAATAGAACGGAAATGGTGACTCACGTTTGTACTTGTAGCTCTTGCTTTTGACGCACAGCACCGCAATGACCATGATGACGATAACAATGGAGGTTGCTGCTAGGGCGACCATGAACCAGGTTTGTCGATAGAACGGCTTCAGCTGCAGGTATCCGTACTCGAGGTACAGCTTCGACGGTGTCAGCACCGCATCCTCCGAGTAAACAGGGCAGCTAATCCCGAACCGGTTGTACGAAATAACGCGGAACTTGTACGCGGTCGAGGGCAGCAGGTTCTGGAAGCTGACGGTGAACTCCTGCATCGGTCCATTCGTCGTCCGTGCGACCGTCTCCCAGCGCAGATCGTCGCGCTTCTTCGTTTCGATGTAGTAACCGAGAATGGGTCCCTTGCCCGACTGCCCATTGATCCAGTGCATCTGAACGCTCGCCTGGGATTTGCTGATCGCAAGTTCGCGCGGTGAACCGGGCGAACCGTCCTGAGGTCCGGTTGTGACGTTGCCACTGATCGCTGGTCCGTAGTCGATGGTTTGAGCGCGCACAGTGAACGTGTACGTGACTTCCTCCTCGAGATTCTGCACTAGAAGGCTCGTGCCATTCACCTTTTGCTTCACCTGCTTGCTAAACTCTGGAAACGGAAGGGAAGGTGGAGAAGATTAGTTTTTTATTCTACATTAAACCCCAAATGGTTGAAACCGTCTCCACACGTATTGTTGACGCAGGAACTTGTGGAGACATTCTTAGAGGAATGCGATGGAGCCGAAAACTTACTTTCATTATCTTCGGTCGTTTCGTACGTGACGATATATCCCAGTATGAACCCGTTGCGCTTTCGCGGTCCTTCCCAAGCCACCGTCAAGCTGTTCATCGTGATGTCGGTGAAGATAAGCTGCGTCGGTGGTCCGGGTAGACCGGCCAGTGTCTTCACCGTGATCGGTGCTGATCGGGGTCCATCGCCGGCCGGATTGAACGCCAGTATCTGGATCCGATACTCGGTGTACTTGTCCAGAAAGACCAAGTTGTGCGTGGTGTACGAGGCGGGCACAACTTCGATCTCCTCTTCCGGCGGTTTGTTGCCCGGTTCCACATCCTGCGCCGATGCGTCCGTCACCAGGTAGAAGATCTTGTACCCGAGCAGCTCGCCGTTTTGCGTATTTTGCTGCGGTGGGTTCCAACGCAACCGCACCTCGGTGGAGGACACGGCCGTACCGTGGATATTGAGCGGTTCACCGATCGGGACGGCTTCACCAACGTACACCGCCACCGGTGCCGAAGGTGGTCCGGAACCTTGCGAGTTGAACGGTTGCAGGATGATCTCGTAGTTGCGATCTTGCGCCAGATCCGCCAATACGGCGGATACTTCTTGCACACCGAGCACGTCCATCTTCGGAGTGCTCTGCAGCGTGGACGGAAAGTCGGAGAGTGGTTGGTAGAGGATCCGGTAGCCACCGGTTTCGGCGTCACCATTCCAGGCGGCGGCACGCAACGCGACCCACTGCACGCGCACGCTCGTCGTTGTGATCGGGACCACCTTCAGCCCGGTGATGCCCTCGCTCGGTGCGGCCGGGAGCGTCCGGATCTGGACGCTTTCCCGGCTGTAGCTGGACGGACCGAGATCGTTCGTGGCCTGGATGCGAAACTGGTAGTATGTGTGCGGTTTAAGCCCGCTCGCCGTGTACGACGTCACCGCCGGATCAACGCGCTCCGGGATAAGCGTCCAAGATGATCCCTCGTTTTCGCGCAACTGCACCGTGTAGTAGCGAAGCGGCGCGAACCCATCCCGTCCCGGCGTCCAGCTGAAAGTGATCTGCTCGGACTGCACCTGCGAGCGTGAGATCTGCGGTGCGGACGGTGGTTGCGGGATCTGCCGGTTGTTTGTGGTGTAGACGAGGGCGGCCGCCGTCTTGCCCCAGCCGAGCCGCGTCTGCGCCGTAACGCTGAAGAGATAGTACCGCTCGGCGAGGAGCTGCGTCGCGCGGAACGTCCGATCGGACGGTGGGAACTCTTGCGTGAAGTTAAGGCTGTGGGAGCCGTTTAGCAGGTAGGTGACCCGGTACGCCAGTATCTCCCCGTTCGGTTCGTCCGGCACGTCCCAGATGATGCGCGCCATGCTAAACGACACATCCGGGAAGGACACGTTCGATGGAGCGCCCGGTGTATCCTCGAACGTTTGAATCCTGACCGGCGGCGTGCTGAGCGCACCGTCTCCGAGCCGGGTGTACGCCAGCACCTGTATATCGTACTGGACGTACTTCTTCAGCTCGGTCAGTGTCGCCGTGAAGGTGTAGTTATTTGCGATCGTTTTGTGAAGGACGGGCGTGCGCCCGACGACCGAACCGTAGTAAACGCGATAGCCCTCGATCTGCCCGTTCCGGTGTACCTTCGGCACTTCCGACCACCGGACGACGATCGTCGTTGAGGAGGTCGCGTTCGCCTCCACCAGTGCTGGACCCATCGACGGGACGGCTTCACGCGTTCGTTCGAACGCGTGCGGGCTATCCTCCGAAAGACCAACCTCGTTCACGGCTGTCATTGCAATCTCGTACACAGACCACTCTTCCAGCCCGTCCAGCACGTGCGAGTTTGCCGTCGGATCCTCGATCAGCACACTGGAGGCGGCCGGCCCGTCCGCGCCCCCACCATCCGCGTCCGTTTCGTGAATGTTGCGGTACGTAATATTGTAGCCCCGCGGATTCCCATACCATTCAGTCTGCTGCAGCGGTATCCAGCGTACGCGCAGCTCCGTCGCGCTCATTGCCCGCACCGTCACGTTGAACGGAGGATGCTTCGGACGGGCCTGTATCGTTTGGAAGTCTTTCGTCGGTTCGGACGGTTCCGAGCGGCCAACAACGTTACAAGCCGTAATGCGCAACCGATACGCGGTGAAGGGTGTGAGTCCGAGCACGGTCACGGTGGACGCGTCCGGGTCTTGCAGTTCGTGTACGACGAACCACGTCAGATTGCGCGCGGTTTGCGCCTCCACGATCCAGCTCGTGATGGAAGAATTCCCATCGAAGCCGGGCGTGAACTGGATCACGACGGAAAACGCCTCGATGTTGGACAACGCTAGCTGGTACGGTGGGTGCGGCAGGACAGGCTCGATGCCGGATTGAATCGTGGCGACTTTGGCGGGACCAGGTCCCACCACCGTCCACCCGCTGACCTCGAACGTGTAGTGGGTCGTCGCGGTTAGGTGCGTCACCTTCAGACGCGTTTGTTCCGCTGTCAAGTTGACCGATCGAACCGTCGTTTCCGGCTGATCCTTCGCATAGTAGCGCACGCTGTAGCCGATGAGCACACCGTTCGTGCGTCGCGGTGGTTCCCAAGCGACGTTCACCTCCCGATCGGAGACACCGCTAAACTGAAGCGCACTTACTTCGTCCGGTACGTCCTCGAGTGTTTGCACCGCAATCGGTTCGCTGCGTTCGCCATCGCCGGGATCGGTAAAGCAGAGCACGGTGATGTTGTAGGCGGTAAACTTCTCCAACCCCGCAAAAACCTCACTCTGCTCGGCGAGTGGATCCAGCAGGTTCGGTGCGACGGTCAGAATTTTCATCTCCGTTTCAATCAGCTCGCCACTGTCGCTCGGTTCGTAACGCCATGCCTGCAACTTGTACCCTTGATTGATGCCGTTGATTTGTTGCGGGTTCGGTGGAGTCCACCAGATTCGGACCGCTGTAGAGTTCAGGGGCTGAGCACGCACCTCCGTCGGTGGGGCTTCCGGAACACCCTCCTTCGTCTTTATCTTCGCCCCTTCCGTGTACATCCCGACGCCCATGCTGTTGTACGCGGCAAGCTGAATCACGTAATCCTTCCAGGTGATGAGCTCCTGGATGAGGTAGTTGCGTTGGGCCTCATTCGTGATATTACGATAGTTCCAGGGGCTTGCATTGTACCCGAACAGACGGTACCGGATGATGTAACCATGGATTTGCCCGTTACGGTGCTCCTCGAGTGGCGGTTGCCACTGGATGATAATTTCCGTTGAGGAGCGAGCGGAGCCAACGAACCCAACTGGTGGACCGGATGGTGCTATTCATACAAAAGAAATAATTAGATAAATTATACGAAAAAATTAATAACATAATTTTAGAAAGCTTAAAATTTCGAAATTTTGCTAAACTAAAGGATTAAATATTGTTGTAAATCCATTCAAGTCAATTGCAACATATAGTGATACCGAAACAATTATTATAAATGAAAGAAAGTCTGCACAAAGTGTTTGCATAACTTGATAGGAACATATTGACCATAGTGTACAGATCGCATGGTATTGTATTACAATAATTTATATAGATACTTCTACAAAATATATTCTTTAAACAATCAATACTTCTTACACAATACACAATCAAACCGTAAAAAACCATCAAAACTCACCTTCTTGCGGGAGCTTCACCACATTGCTCGGCTCGGATGGCGAACCTTCCCCGACTCGATTGACGGCACTGACGCGGAACTGATACGCCGTGGCCGCCTTCAGATTCGTCAGCAGTATCCAGCGCAACTCGGCAGAAACGTTCGCCACTTCCGTCACCCAGTTTAACAACGGATCGGGCAACGGGCCGAGTTCGGGTACCTCACGCCGCTGCACGATAAACTTGATGAGCTTGCTGTTTCCGTCAAACCCGGGCGCCCACGATACGTTGATCGCACGATTGTGCGGTGTGGTGACCCGAACCGCCTGCACGTTAGACGGTGCAAATGGCAGCTCGATTACGCTGAGACGAGCGGCACGCGTTTCATTTCCACCCGGTGACGTCACGATGCAAGCGTACTGACCGACGTCTGAAGGACGCACCTCGGTAATCTCGAGTGTGCCGTCGCCCTTGACGCCGATACGTTGGCTATTTTTAATTGGTTGACGACTGGAATGATAAAGAAAAGAATAAAATTAGATGAAATCCACAATAGAAAAAAAAGAGAACGACTCACTTTGGCTCCCGGAACCAGTCGATGTTGTACGGCACGGTCGGATCGCTCGACACACCGCACTCTAGCGCAGCGGAATGTCCCAACAGCACGGTTGTGTCCGCCGGTGGACGGACTATTTGCGTTCGAACTGTTTGGGTATAGAAAAACATGGTAGCAGCGTTTCTAGACATTTGAAATGATGTAATAAAAAGCCTACCGAGGACGGTTAAATGGCCGGAGCCCGTGATGCGACCCGCCTCGTTCTCCCTGATGCAGGTGTACATGCCGGTGTCGGTTTCGCGCACGTTCGAGAGCAGCAAGTCGCCCGAATCCAGAATCTGCACGCGGGCGGACGTTTCTATCGGGTACGTGTCTGCGGAAGCAAACCGAGGAAAGGTGAGATAACGAAAATGATGCTTTGCAAAAGACAAGGAAGCACACAAACTACGCACCATTGTAGATCCAGTAAATGGTCGGTGTCGGTGCGGCGATGGCACGACAGTTGATTGTGGCATCCTTCCCGTCCAGCACCGTCTGATTCGCTGGTGCGAGCTCCATAATCGGTGTCGATGCTACGGGGGAAAGGAATTAAAATTTGTTTCAATTTTAAATATTGCACTTACATTTACACTTTTTTTCTCTTGAATACGTACTTTTCACCCGCAGCCAGGTGTAGGCTGACTTTTCGCCGGCCTCATTAGACGCCAGACACTGAAACATGGCCGCGTCGGCCATGCTGAGCTTATAGATCTCGAGTGAGTTATCGTCCAGCACGGTATACCTTCCCGCGACCTGTTCGATCGGTTGTGCGTTTTTGTACCAGGTGATCTTTGGCAGCGGCTCACCGATCACATCGCATGCCAGTACCGTCCGTGACCCATACTCGCCGAGCGTTTCCGTGCGCAGCGGCGTCACGAACGTCGGCGGTTCCTGAACCGTCACCTGGGCCATCGAAAACACGGTCGGGTGACCGCCGGTCCGCATCTGCACCTGGCAGGTGTACTCGCCGGTGTGCGTAAGGTTCACGTGCAGTAACGTGATGGTGCGATTCCATGGGTCCGTCATCGTGTAGTGGACGCCCGTATTCTCGATCGGGATCCTGTCCTTCAGCCAGATCGTTTCCAGTTCGTGGAGCGGTCGAGCGTTTGCAATGCATTCCAGCTCGACGGTTTGTACACCTCGCACCACCTTCATGCTACGTGGATGGACGATGATTTCCGGTGCGATCTCGGTGTACGGGTTGCCCGTGACGTTAAGCCGTATGTAGCCGGTGCTCTCTTCACGTCCGATTTGCGTGTTGAACGCACGGGCCCGGTACGCCCGAATGTCGGTCTCGTCCGCGCTCAGGATGATTAGCTGGTTGTTGGACGTTTGCGCGTACTTGATGTTGTACTCGAGCGGACCTTCGTCCGTCTGCCACGTTACGGACGGGGACGGGATGGATTCGATGTAGGAGAGGTTCAGTATCGCAGGATAACCCGACGCAACCGAGACGATCTTTTCCGACAGGTCAACAAAGCTACCCATGTCTATTAGAGGCGAGCAGTGAAAGAATGAAAATAAAGAGTTAATTGGTATAATGATACAGCAGAAGCTAGTTTTACTCCAGCGTTAGAGACATTCAAATTGTGCGGAGGGTAATGCCTTTACATAAGGAAAACATTCGAAAAATATATTATGAGCCTCTCACGCAAAACAATAGTTTTATTATTACGTAATTTTATTTTTCTATTGCAAACTTATTTTAATTTTCCCACAGATTTAAAGATGTTAAAGAAAAAAATGGATGTTCTCGTGAGTTTGTCTTTATAACTCGATAAATTCAATTCCAAAATGTCACTTATTCTTGAGAAAAAAATAGTATAACACTTACATGCCACAACCACATTTATCTTCTCGCTGAAGATGGTGCCGGCCTTGTTGGTGGCCTCGCACTGATATGAGCCAGCATTGTCGCGCGTCAGGTTCTGTATTTTCAAGTACTGACTGTTGCTAAAATTACCGATCGGTACGCCATCCTTCAGCCAGCGGTACGTTGGTTGTGGATAACCTGCACAAATGGTAAGAAAGAAATGAAAATATTAATTTGCTGTCCATTGAGAACCAGAAGCATATTGCACCACCTACCTAATGCGTGACACTGGAGGATCTTCGTACGGCCTTCGCTCACGATCGAACCGGAGGAGGACGGTTGGGTGGTAAACCGGGGCGCCTGCAGCTGCGTATCTGCGTGTAGAGAGACAAAACATGATGTTAGCAGAGGTTAACTTTTGCTGTAACTTGTAAATGATGCTCGCCATCGGACCGGACACCATTCGGGGAGTCCATTAATGTTTTTCTTGTTCCTCTCTGCTCTGTGTTTCGGGCGTTGAGGTTGGAGGTTGATGAAAACAAAAGAGTGCGCCCGCCCGTAAGTCCGCGTTGAGCAGACCGTTCGAATAAATAATTACACTTCTGTTTGGTACGGAGGGAAAAAGGGGGAGTATTCGGTAATGGCTACCGCAGCGCTACCATCTAATTTGGATGTGGATGTTTTGGCCGTTGGAAGAATGATGGCGGGGAGGCAATAATTCGTCTTTCAACCTTCGATCCACCGATCAAACACCGTAGCAAATGGTCGTTCCAAAAGTCGGACCGTTTTAAAGCTCCACCGTGTAGGAGGGTGAGAAAAATTGATGCTTTTGTTTTAGTTTTCATTTGTTTCGTAATTGTACGAATAATACCAAAATGTAATGTGTTACCGACTTTGCTTTTCTAGGGGGTAACGGAGCGAATTTGTAATTCTATTTAATAAAAACTATACAGTTATATGGTCGAATATGTCCAATAATCGCCAATAATGGCTAAATAATAATCAAATTTGTGTACAAAGAACGAACATCTGTTCGACACTAGGCGTGCCTGAATCATTCAGTACATATACTAATATTGTATTCGCATCGTGTAGCCTTGCCTCAATTCCAAAGAAATACTGCTCACAAATCCCTAACAAATCAAATCAGAATCATCTAACGCACGATAGCTCAACGATCGGTGCCCGTTTCAAGATAAGGTTTATGCTTCTAGCATGATCGTAAGGGATGAAACATCGAGAAAAAAAACGCCCGCACGCACACACTCATCACGCATTGGAAGAACAAAGCTGCCCCTTTTTAAGTCGCTCCAGCGAGCGGATGCAGCAACGCGGCAATAGACTGGAGTATATTAAAAAAAAATCAGACACGCACATTACGCCATATAGAGTGTGGCAGAAGCAAACACCCCGATTCGACGGAGAAGATCGGGGTAGTAGGAGGCGCAGGCGGCAGAAAAAGAAATAGAGCTCCCGAAGGAAGTCGGAGAGAATTCGTGTGAAATAAAACAAACAGGCCAGCGAGACA
>JXWZ01008459.1:0-27203 GCA_000956215.1 Anopheles farauti No. 4
CTTTGAAGAAGATCATTTAAGAAGATCACAATGTTTTATTTACAGATTCCTGTTCAACTATTGTGTTAAACCAATGGCCGACGAGCTTCATTTCAACATCACAAAGCTATGATTATGACCTAGTTTGGGGGAAAAAAAATAAACGAACTGAAAACAATATCGAAAAGATACCATACATACAGCACCACAACAACGCATCAGTACATCATTTTCCTGAAAAGCTGTGAGCATAAAAATTATTCAGTAAACCAATTTGTATAATTTGAAACACAAATGTGTTTGATTTATATGTGAGAAAATAATATTTTTAATAATTTTAATTGACAAATTGCTTCCGTTTCCATATATACAATCTTCTATTATACAATCTGGCTCATAAGAAGCTACCATAGCCAAACCTTCAAACCAATCTCAGAATCTTAATCTGTTTCAGATGAGAATTGAGGTCACTTTTGTCACTCTTGAATCCTTTGTATTCAAGAGTGGCATGTAAATATTATCACATGTAGCATAAGATGCACACATTTCATTAAAGCGAAAGAAAGTTCGCCCGAACACTCAAACAAGCAGAAACACATGTTTAAAAAACGTATCCCCACAGGTCAAGGAAATCCATTTTACCCGAAATTCAAATAACCTCCACCAGTAAATTCATCCGTCGCTGCAGTGATGATAGAAGGCTCGCTTCCGCTTTATTCATCTTTATTTCCCAAACACGGACAGAGGATGGCGACTTTCTACTTATGGAAATAATTACTACTTTCGTTCCAGTGGTAGTTTTGAAAATGTTCGCTTCCCCCAAAACCAAATGCCATCTTTTTTCTTTTCCTTCCGACCATCCTTCCTTCCGGAGAAGGTTCGCCCAGAGCGGCCGAAAGGTTAGCTGCACTACGGGTCAGCTTCACGATTCCGATTTTTTGGTCGTGTTGTGAAAATCACCCGCAAGAAAACAAGTGACCGTAGAAGACGCACGAATGGAGTGAGAGAAAATAAAAAACACACTTCAAAAACAAATGTGCGCGTCGAATACGACTACGTGCAATTAGCATTTTCACCACCCCACTCCGTCCCACCCAGCACGCGAGTAATTTCTTCACTAGCACGGTAGTTGCAATTGATTGTTTTATTCACAAACAAAAAAAAATAGAAAAACGAAAGAAATGGAAAATCAAACGTAATTCATCTCACTTCCTAGTCAGGGGAGCGCATCGAAAAACAGTGAAAACGATAATGAATCCGATGATTGCGGAGCGAATTTTCGCAAGAGCAGCAACAACCACAATTGTTAACAAAAGTGCATTTATTTTTGTGTTTCTTCTCCCTTCCTGAAGCGTTTTCGGTTTCATTTTTCTCGACCCTAAAGCTCACGCGGCGGCCGACAGTTAGTTGGCCCACTGTCCGACAACCTTCTGCTGGCAGACGCACCATTTGTCGCTTTCGCGGGTTTCGGTAAGATATGTTGCAAATGTACATATTTTCCCCTTTCCCGTGGTTCGCCTTCCTTCGCACGTCCACGTCCCCGCTTCAAATGTGCCGTCAGTGCTTGAGAAGTTGAGTTAATTTTTGTGAAATCGATTTTAATTAAATTCTTCTTCGCTTCGTTTTTGCTATGACTATGGCCGTACCCTGCTTGCTCCCAGCAGAAAGACCTTGGAAACCGCATTGTGTCCGTTGCGTAGTCACAATTTTCTAGCGTGTGAAAAACATAACGCCACTTATCAGTTGTAAAATCGCCTAACTACTGGTCGTTCTGCGAGCAAGCGTAAAACGGTACGGATTACTATTTCCACCAACATGGCATGATCATTGCCGTCTTTCTGCTCACTACCGTGTTATGGCTGACACGGTCAGATATTGATCGTGTTGCGGTGTTTAAGACACATCAAACTCATGGGAGGGCTGTCGTGTGGCCACGTAGAGCGTGTTAAATGTTTGCAGCACAACACTACAACGATACAGATTTACCTTCAATCAAACAAACCGATTCAGAAGAATTGTTCAGATCCGTTAGTGCAGTTTGGCGTGTCAACGTGAAAGTTTGGTAGTCTGATACACATGTTGCCTCGGAAATAGTTACTAATGAAATTAGGTAGGATTTTATCCCACCAAAAATCCTGGCACTTAGCACTTAGCAGTTTTTTTTTTAACACAGATTGCAATAGTTGTTTGATTTAGCACTCTTATAAATTATTATTATGAATTCTTCTTGGACTTCTTGGCAGGTCGGAGCGTATTCTTAAGAAAATTTAATTTACATACATCAAACACAGATAGCTGCCTTTTAAAAACAGATCAATTAATTGATCGTCATGAACGAGAGAGCGCGTGATCTCACCGACAATGAATGCGTACACAAGTTTACTAACAAACGAGCAAACCAAACTGAAATGAAGCACATCGGACGGCGATGCCACTGAACATCGAGAGAATTCATCCATTGCATACGTTGATATTGCTCACTTTTTCCTATGGTCGGACGGAGTTTCAACTACCACTTGGAAAAAGAAAAAGGTTTGAACACTAGTAAAGTGGAACGCGAGATTAAGCTGTTCAAACACTCGACCCTCCCAGTCAAAACCCACCCACAACCCAAAAAGAACCGTAAGCCTCCGTACGGTTTAGCTCTTATCGGAAATATCCATAAAAAGCGCATATCTACAGAGGACGAACGTTTAACGTAAGATTTGTTCTCCTCCTTCTCTCTTTATCTTTCTCTCTCACCAAAAAAAAGAAGGAATTCGGGAAAAAATCTCGAAGTCACCTTGAGAAGAATGCGGACGATGGCACCGCGAATCAAACGGCAGGAACATAAGCTAACCTCAAACCCCCAAGTAGAAACAAACCACCTTTAATATAGAAGAGTGTAAAACAAACAAACCATCCACCACCGAACGGGGCAACCCCTTCTGCCAGCCGGAGCGGATCCGATGATGCTACATGATAGTGCCCTTATGGGAAATGTGCTTTGCTTTGAGGCAACAAACTCGGGAGTAGGAAATGAAAAAGGGAATAGAATACAACAACCCCCACGAGCCAGCGCGAGCTTGGGAGGGGTAAACCCCAAGGTAGCCCAAAGCACTTGTGCTCGAAAATCATCCTTGTCAGCGGGAATGGAGGAGGAATCCGGCATGACGACGATGAGAAGATTTGAGATTTTAATAAACCAACAACACCGGCAATTAAACTGTTATTATTCTCACCATCGACGTGCGCCCGCTCTCGCTCACGGGCTGGGGGTCTTTTTTTTCGGCCGGAAAACGAAACGAATTTAAAGCAGGAGGAAAAGATTGGATTTGAAAGACGGGTGTTGATTCATGACCGGGAGGGCTTCCCGATGAGAAGATGTATCGTTTACTTCCTTGAAAAACTCTCTCATGATGCCCGTAGTTCGCGTTGCTTTTTCTCTTTCTTTCAATCGTGTGGATTTTCCTCCATTTTCCCATAAACGCCCGATAGTAGTAGGTCTGTGGGGGGTAGTTGGTGGCCTCCCCACTTACCTTCGATTGTTATGCCATCAATGCTGGGAGAGTTTTAGGTTTTTGGGTTTCGGAAGAAAGACCGAAACCCGGCGCGGAAATTTTAATCCCGTGCCTCCCAGCCGTAACCGTTGACCAAAGCACGTGGAGGAAAAGCTCCTACGTCCTTTTTAAAGGCAGCGATCTGCGGGCATACAACAGACACACACGCGTAAACCCTTTGTCGTTAAGGTCGATCGTCATCCGGTTTAAAGAAATTTCCGAACCTTTCAGAGAATAGGAGATCACTGTTGAAGCTGGTGGTAGTGATGGTGCTTTAGGCAGTCGTCGTGTGATGTTCATTCTTGTAGGGTTAGGGTTTCGCTGGGAACGGAAGTAGTGACGAGTGCCGGGCTCGACTTTGAAACAGGGCCGGCTAACGGGTTTCGTATATTTCGGATGTTGACTGTTTTCATTCATACGGTGATGGTATGATTAGATGGTATCGTCGTAAGCTCCGGATATATTCGTAGTGGAATCTGTTGTTGATATGAAACATTTTTTTCAATCTTATAGATACAAAGTGACAAGCTTGACTTTAAACATTTCTAGACGTTTAGCGATTTTGGCGGCGCGGTTGGCAATCGCCAAATTGATTTCGTTGCCAGTATGTGAAACGGTGTGGGGTAATTTTAGAAAACAAATAAAATAATAACAAAATAAGATCAGTTTTGCTCAGGGCCATTGTTCGGTAACGTATATCAAAACTTAATTATCGTACAGCATTAATTATCGTAAAATAAGGTACAATATCGACATATAATTATTTTCGTCTATTAACACACAAAACAAATAGAAACAATATTTGTCAAGCATACACTACTTTTCTTGTTTCAAAAGAATAAAAACAAATGTATGACAACAAGTGCATAGACATACGCACTTTAAAATAATGTGTTTTGCACAAATTTGTGAAAATCATTCGATATAAATTAAAACACATGTTTATAAATTGTGTTGTTCAATTTAACATTCGTCAAGATGCATCTTAACAAATCATCACAAATAGATCATTACCCTACAGCGGCAGATGGTCGCATACACTCACGGACATTAGCAACTTACAAACTCCCTCTAGTGTGTGTTGTCATGTGGTAGAAAAATAAACAAACATCCACCAAAGGTCCCGGATCCTGTTTTGACAACCACGCCAGACATCAAGAAACCGTTTTCTACCTTACACCCTGCGCTGGTTTGGGCCACAAAGGTGACGTATTCTCGGCGACGGCGACATGCTAATCATATGCTTCTACCACCGTAAACGGTGTATGTGTGTGTGCACTGATGCGTGTGTCCGTTGGTGTGCGTACCAGTGGCGGCGAGAGCGACGCCCATCCATCTCCCTAAAGCCACGCAGAAGCAGCTCCACGCACGAGCACGGATAGAACAAAACGCACAAGACTTCAACAAGCGCAAGGGACGAACCCACCATAAAAACGATCGTCGCGGAGTCGTAGGTTCGAGAAAGAATTCTTTTACCTTGTGGAATGTGTCGGTAATGTGATAGAAACGGCACGGCAAACTACTATGTCCAGCGCGAAAGTGGGTCAGTGACTTTTCGATTCACTTCGGGTTTTGTTTCGCCCTTTCCCCCCTGTTGGTTTCCCGGGATGTCGCGTCCTCTCTCACAGCGACAACAAAGTAACATTGAACGCAGGTGCTGATAGCACACGACACAAAACGCGCCTGGAGCTGTACAGTGTGGTGGGTGATATCGCTAATTATTTAGTCAGCTGGTTAGGCGAACCTTTTGTCACAGTGGTTGTTCGCGCCAATAGGAGAAACCCGTCGCCCCGTGGACGGCACACCTCACCTGACCTCGCTTTCCTATAGAATCGCGTGCTTATCGAGCACCACCACCTTGGCATTCCATCCAGGCCAGCGATAAAATGCATCTACTCCGTTCGAGCAGCCTACTGTTTGCGTTTACCCCCTGACTGCCTCTTCTCTAGTTTCAAGTGCACGTTAACAGCACACGTTGGCAACGTTAGCAGCGTTGCACATTATCACAGAACACCACGAGGGCACAGTTAACTCAATACGATATGTTCTCATGGCGACAGCAGCACATAAAAAAAAACGCTCTTAATGATGCATCGATATCATCCTCTTGCTGGCGCCTACTGCGACCTACTCACCAACTCTTGGGAGTCGCATGAGACGGGAACGAAATCCGCCAAAACAACCGACCAACATGGATTAGACTAATCGACTCACGGGCACGAACAAACCGAACATCCGTTAGTAAGATGCTTCCGTGCGTGCGGCGCGTATGTGTTACATCCGCGCCAACATTATGCTTAACTTATTTCGTGTAAAAAATACCTCTTTCGACGTTAAACCATGCAAGGCGGTGGCCGTTTATGCGTGTCGAGAGCAAACTAACGTGCATGCAGAGTGTGCCCTGTGCAATGCTTCTCATATTAATAAGCCAAAGGGAATCATACGGAATAACTGGTGGCTGGACGGCCCCGTCCTGATTCAGGCTTTCCACAACAACAAAAAAGTGCACAAGCGATTAATTTCCTCTGACACTTGACCGACTTTGCATAGCGTCGTTAAATGGGTTACTTTCGATGCTGCGTTTAATGAACGGTAGGAGAGCTTTTGCGCCTAAAACAGACTATTTTGCATCACAACAGATTAATCATTAAGTTTTCAGATTAAAGTTTGGCAGACTCGTCTGCATTGGTTTATCAATTTTCCAGGATAAGAATTACAGACCAACATAGCAAAACTTGAACTTATTGCCAAATGTTATGCTCAGTATAGTTTTAACAAATACGAAAATCATTTTTTCACTAATTTTGGTTATCTCTATCATAGCTACTATTACTTTAGGGTATAGTCAAAGTATCTTCCCGCAACATAAGAATTTATCAAGAAAATTCTATTTGTTCGAGACAAATAGTCCTTTTTTTATTTCTATAAAAAAAACATACAGTTTTATGGGGCTCAGATACTGTAGGAGTATTTCTGAACAATTTTAAACGATTTTTAACGACTAAAAATGATGATTCAACACTAAGGATAAACTGTGCTAAAACTTAAACCTCTAAAACCTTTTGAATTTCAGAGTCGAGTCATATTGGCATATTGCCAAAAGAATAAAAGAATTAACGATTTTTACATACTGGAAAAAAATTTACAAAAACTATGGCAAAATTCGACAAATTAAAAAAGAGAATAAATTGATTTTCTATAATTTGTCTCTCTGTGGGATAGAGCTCGTCAAGATTTCATCCTATCGACGAGTTTCATCTAAAAACGTTTTGTAAAATTTTGTTTAACCACGTCTTTTTATGAGGTATTCTTCGGCACAAAACTATTTTATGATTATCTTCGACTTCCTTCATACATCATTCAAATTAAATACCGTCCTTTCAACTAATGAACAGAATAAAACCAATAGACAAACACACTAGTAGCAAAATCAATCATTACAGTGACCTTGCTAGGAATTCAACCCACTGCAACCTCAAAATAAAGGTGATTATGTATCGGTGATTATGTATGTATATCGGAAGTGTAGCTCGTGATTTCCTCGAGATATCTTTCAAATACACCCAACACACAGTCATTCACTTGTCATGTAATCGAGTCGATCAATAATCAAATTTTTATAAATCCTAATGACGGAAATAAATTCACGTTTGTTAATGGTTCTGTAACTCGAAAAACAAAGGAACAACACACCCCAAAACCAAACTCGATGCAAACTCTGCCCGCTTGTCGCGACTGAAAACCGAAACGATATTCAATACAAACATATTACTTTCCGTTTGCGCTACCTTTTTCTTTCGGTGGCAACGGTAGGGAACGGACGACAACAAACATTCAACATGGTAAAAGAAACACCCACAAACGCATCGTTTATCTTATCTTTTGCTGTAACAAAAATAAACGACAAATATGCGGGCCACGCCGAAAATGGACCGTCGAGAAGGAAATGTTTGCAAGCTGCCTACGTTTAGCCGCAGCAGTGCAAAAGCAGTTTGTGCAGCAATGGCAGTTTCCCACTTACCGTCAGATCGACCGAAAGGTCCGTGTTGTCCAGCAGTATCACGCGGCACGGTATCATGTTTTTATTCGTTGGGATGCGCTGCGACTTGATCTGACTGTCAACCGTATCGGCCGCATGGGCATTGCGGCCTTTCCGGCGGCTAAGGAATCGCAACATTTTGGTCGGTGCGGTGCGCTTTGTTTGGTGTTGTCTGAATCAATATAAAAAAAACGCCGAGCTGACGACGAACCGGCGTAGGTTTTTCTTTCCGCTGGTGTATTGACGGGCGCTTTGTGCTACACTTTGGCGTTGCTAAGGGCGACGGCACTATCGGCACTATGGCAACGTCCACCCTCCGGACCGTTCATTCAGTGGCAGCGGTTTTGTTCACCCGCCGCCGTCGCCGCCACCGACCGGACCAGAAACGTTTGTAAACGCCTTATTCCGGTTTACTTCTGTCTCGCCCCGGAAGCTACGCACTGCTTGCAGTTGACTCCGCGGGAATAGCTGCTGCACACGTCACACACCTAACTTTGATCTTGCTGGGGAAGATGAAAGGCTCCCCTCCACGACCCTTGACACGGACACTAACACACGCGCAAACACACACAGTGCGCTACGCTGCAACGAAAACACGAGCGTGGGCTAGCAGGAATCGCGGGCACGTTATGTTGGAAGGGTTTCTTCGATTTCTTTTTGCTTTTGCTTCCTTTTTTAGCGCATTAAAATTTCGCGTACTCGCGCAGAAATTTCCCCCACTTCCACAGCGAGCACCACTTCCAGAACGAAGGCAAAGAACGGCACGAGCAAAGAGGGTGGGTCGACGAGTGGCCACCTTTCTTCACGGGTCTTCTCCTACACTTACAACCACTTTTGCTTTATTCCTGACCACTACGCACACACACACACACACACATACACTAACACTTCTTCGCATCAAGAACGAACACACGGCAGAACACAACCAGACGACTTCAATGCGCGCAGGCAAACAAACTCGATCTTTCTTTCTGTAAGTCCAATCTTCGGTCTTGACCACCGCATGCATATACAAACACATACACACGTCGTCGGAGCAGTCGATCTCGATCTACCTGGTGAAACCAGCTTTTTTCTGCCGCTTCACTGTTTCCCTATTTCGTAGCACGACCACGACGGCACAGAGCTTTGGGGGCCCTACTTGATGCACCTTCTTCCCTTCTTTACTTTGCCGATTCTCTGCCTCGCACTTTCCGTCTGGATCTATTCAGACGTGTAAGCTTTCCCCCACGTACACACACATGCACAGGCGCAAACACTTGCAGACAGGTAAGCGGTTTGACGTCGCTGCTCTCCCTTCCCCGCGGCGATTGGCGAGCAACTCCGATCGATTCGATCGAAGTTTGGAAAACCGGCGACTGGGTTTCTTCGGGACGTATTTCTGGACTCCTTCTGCTTCGCGGATGGACACGACACCGAGCCTCGATCGGACCAAATACATTCTTGCGGGCCACCAAAAGGGCCCACCCGTGTATGTGCACGCGCGTGTGCGTGTTGGGCTCTTAGGACGATTCTTAATTTTCCTCCCTGCCGAGAGCGCTTGCCCCACGATTTGATCGCTTGCAGGACCGCGTGTCACTTCGGAAATAATTTACACGCACAAATACTCTTATTTTTTACACAGCACCACGTCCAGGCGTTCGGTTTCGTGACAAACCAACACTTAATCGAATTAGAACACACGAATCACCGTCGTCACGGGGAACGTGGTGTTTGCAAGTATATGAGCTGATTTCTTTACATCACATACACGTGAAATACGGCGCGTTACATGGCGAGAAGATGTGGTAGACGCATCGAAATATTTGAAAATACATTACAGTTTCAAAGCAACACACAACAAACAACTCGAACTTTAAGCAGCTGTGTGACGCAGATCAGTGTGCACCACCGTATTTTTGGATAAACAAAAAAAAAGTAGAAAACAGCACAGTATTTATACTAGTCGAATTTTTACAGTTTCGAGCAGGGTTTCTAGCCTTTACAGTATAGATCTACCCAAACTGGGAAGATTTGCTGAAATGTCCAATTTCAGCTGTTTATTATATACAGTTTAAAAGTCTAATATGAGTTCGTACGGCATGATTGACATGTGTTACACGCATGTTTCAATAAAGTTAAACCTGTTTCATTTTATAAACGAAACCATTTATTTGAGAGCTCTGGAGACGATCGTGTTTTACCAAATAAGACAACAAAACCGCCGGACACCGTTAAAAATCCGTAGAATATAAATATTCTTTAAAACATTGTTTTTTAACAAATGTTTTAAAGGTCAAATTAGTTTATCAATAATTATCAATAAATTAAAACTAAGCGCTGTTCTTGCACCAACATGTAACATGCACACGATTCATGTCAGCGTTTTAACAACGTACGCCTCGAATGAACACGAAATTTTGAAAACAACCTAAAGAACAGTGATGATCATATGTTTCGCAGCTGTATTTTAATTTGCTGTAATCAACCTTTAAAAAATGTAGGGTGATAAACATCCTTACCATAAATTAAATTGTGTTTAATAATCGAAGATAAATTTTAAAACAAACGGTTAAGAAAACAAGTGAAATACTTTGTTAATAAGTCGTGATTATTTGTTTTAAATAATATAAATGAATCATATTTTTAATTACAGGGGAAACGAATGCCATTTGTGTTAAGTCACGCGTAAACTAGTACTATTCTTGGTTTACGACGTTCCACGCCATGACGTCACGCAGCGTACGACAACACCGTCCCTCGTGCATAATAGAAAATCATCCTCTACCGGTTTCCTGTTGGTATCCAGGACGGGCGCTGTAATCGATAACATGCAGGCAATCAAGTAAGTACCACCGATGAATCAAAACACGTGTAAATGTATTTAATTTGTTTAGCGCCGATCGTCCTCCATGTGGTACACTTTTTCATGCCCTATAAATAGTTCTGCAGGAAGTAGAGATTTTCCGTATCTTCGTTCAATGTACGATCAATGCCTCCAGCTAATCGATGGTTATAGCGATAATGTTATAGCAGTTGTTTCCAGCTAGCCCCACATACTGCATTCCCCACCGAGAAACATATATCCTCGCATAATGCATTTTGCTTCTCCCGGTTGTTACCAACAATCCGCTACCATCCAACCATCCTTCTCCTAACCTTACTGCTCATAAATCGTGATACAGTTTTATGTCTGTTCGTCGGACATTTCCAGAAACTGCACGCAGACCTCCCGCGAGCACTCGCCCTTGCTGTTGTAGACAAATTTATAGTAATGTCCATCCGCACATATCACTGAAATAGGTACAGTCCAAATGGTTAGAAATATATCACACACGCCATTCCCTAAACCACTCAAAGAAAAACACTTACCAATCACCGAATTGTTCTCAGATCCAAAAGCACAAATGCACGGTGGTCCCTGTGGGATAGAGAACTTGCAGAACGACCACTGGCTGGTAAAGTAGCGCGTCAGTAAACTGGAACCACCGACACCGCCCCCGGACGAACCACCATCGCGTCCTTTGTTCGGCTCCTCCAGATTGAATACGTGAATCGTACCATGATCCGACGAGACCACCACAGACGTCGACTGATGGTTGAAATTGATGCAATATATCTTCGCCTGATTCGAACCACGCCGCAATTCGGCCACCTTGGCTCCGCTCGAAGTGTCGAATATTCGAATCAGCGTGCCTCGGTCGCTGGCCGTCGCCAGGCGGGTACCCTGCAAATTCAGCGCGATACAGCTGATAGCCGTCTCGTGAGCGATAATCTCGTGTGGTGCCTTTTCCGTGTTGGCTAGATCGACGATCTGCACATGACCGGTGCGTCGACCGGGAAACGCTAACAACGACTTGGTGCTATTCGGGCAAAGAACACACAGGCCCTGCGAATTTTTAGAGGTTTCAAAGACATGCAGCTGGGTGGGCGTTTGCGTGAAGGCATACACTTTGATGATTCCTTCCAACACCACCACGATGCGGTCCCGCCGCAGTCGCACACCCTTGACTGGGGCATTAAAATCGAGTGAGATCGCCGGTGCTTTTTTCAGATCGTCCCAGACCAGCACTTTATTCGGCGGATAAAGCGGTCGCAATCCTCCTCCGACTAGGGCGAGATAGTTACAGCGGAATAGCATTTCCACGTAGGCGACGCCGCCATCTGGGAAGATCTGTCGTTCCTTCTCCTTCAGTGGATCACTGTTGTACACCCGAAAGCCATTTTCGGTGGCGCAAGCAAAACATCCTGTGGGCAACAACAAAACCGATCGGTGAGTTGACTCCAATATAAGGCACGACGACTTCGGCACAACACTGGCGCTTGACTCACCGTGATCTTGATTAAAACCTGCATACAGCAGCCCATTGCCGTAGGGATTGCAATCAACAAGATTCATCTTGCCACTTCCTCAATGTACTTGTGTTTCCGGGGATTGATTGTTCTTTTTCTCTGTCCAACCCTCTAGTACATTATTGATGTCATTACGCACCGACTCTTTACTTGGCTTTAAATTTGCAATACACAGTTTCTTAACTTGATGCGTTTCGTTCTATTTATCTTTTTATCCGCCCCTACCCTGAGCCAGCCCTTCGTACGCTTTCTTTCCGAGCGTAATCTTTTCCACACAAATTGTATGATGACAGCGAAGCGCAATCTGTGCCTTCCCAACTATCCTCAGAAATTTGTGTTCATACGAGGTACATTTGACAGTACAGTACCTACACACAAATTTATGTAAAAAGATGATAAATTTGAGTAACCAGCGTATTATCTATGCTAATTATCTCCAGTTACTTAACATCTTTTCAATTGTGTTTTACTATATTTTTTTGAAACGCGAAATGGTTGGAAGATTAAATGTGCAATCTGGCACCACTGCATAAGGTTAAAAGCTTTTTTGTTCATTTTGACAGCCTATGACAGCAGCACAAAATCCAAACAAATCGTTTTTATTTTCCCGCGCTCCTCCAGCTTGACTCGTGAATTACTTGATAGATTAAATTAAATATTTTGCATTGCTCAACAAGCATCGCATCATACTACGCTTGTGCTGTCTGTGAACGTATTGATTTATTTACAAACTTATAAGCGTAACAAATCTTTAGACGAAATACACACATTTGTTGTATGTGAAATATACCGTTGTACGAAGAATATTGATGTATTTTTTGCGTTGTATGGTGCTCTGTGCAGTTTATGCGTAGTGTGCAATATTGAAATAAAATACGTAGTTAAAATTAGAAAGTGCATCCAGAAAGCATCGACGCGGAACGGGCTTGGAAATTGCCTGAAAAAGTTGCCATTTTAAGCATTCAAACGAAATATCTACGACGAATATCTGTCCGACAGAGAAGAATTATCTGACAAACCTGCATTATAATGTCGGCTACGAGCGTGGCAGAAGTGAGCATAAAATGCGCTTTTGATCCATCGGAAAGTTGGTATGACCCAACACCGGAAGAGGAAGCCGCTGAAGCAAGATTATTACGATCTACCTGCAAAGATCCAGAGTCGAACGAAATGTCATCGGTATGTTTATCTATTTGTTACCCACTCTTCCCCACTAAGGATGTATGCGTGAATACATGGCATACTGCTGCATGGCCTCCACCTTTTGTTTGCGGGTTATTGCTGTTGCTTTCGTTTTTTTGTTCGCGTAATTTTGGTGATTTCTCATCGTTGTTCCCCCATTTTTGTTTACCAAACAGACGGAGCCTGAGTCAGGGGAGTTAAATCCACTTGAGCCTAACAGTGAAATGTCCAACTTGTACAAATCATCCAATCGGCGACAAATCGCGATTAATATTCTTGGTAAGCGTAACTCTCTTAACTTTTGTAGTGGGGAGGAATATCGTACTTGTTCACCTAGTTACTATACCAACTGGTCGCAAGTAGCACTATCCTTCTTCAACCAGTTGAGGTTATGGTTGTTTAGTAGTCGCGTCTTATCAATCTGGATCCAGTGGTGACCATTTGCATTTCTCTGCAGATTCAGCCAATGTGAAAAAGTTCGACAAGTTGGTACAAAATGATCAAATAAAATCGCCCTTCAAGCGGCGGCACTCTGGTGAATCGAGCAACAATAGCGAAGAGGCATATGAACGTGACGATATGGATCCCGACTACGACGATGCGAAAGACGAGCATCGTAAGCAAATACCTGGCGGCCAATGGAAGAAAGCAAAGAAACATGAGAACGACCATGGCAATAACCGATTGCGGCGCGAAAGTTCCAGCTCCGGTACATCTAGTCAAAATAGTCGCAAGCAGATGGAGTACGAAACTGATGAGGCCGTGCTTGCTCGACGCCAGAAGCAGATAGATTACGGAAAGAACACCCTTGGCTACGAGAACTACATTCAGCAAGTGCCAAAGTATGTACGGGGGCATAGTTGGGCGGAGTGACAGAAACTAATATTGTTTATTATTTCCCTTATTTTTCAGACACGCACGCACCAACGAGCATCCCAGAACACCCCAGAAATATATGAAGTACAGCCGCCGTGCTTGGGACGGTCTCGTTAAAATCTGGCGTAAGCAGTTGCACTGCTTCGATCCTAACAGCAAGTAAGCTAAATCCAGAAATCAGTCTGTTGTGTGTGTTTTCTATTTATTCTTTTATTGATCACGTTACCTCTTTGTAGGTTTGATGATAATGTATGAGCCGATTACCGATTATGGCATCTTCACTGGGCAATATACACGTTCTAAATGGTATGAACGGTTCTACCATAATGGTTGATGCTATTGTTTTCTGTATTTATTATTACTTCCTCCCATCGCGCGTGCTTCAAACGGAGGCTCAAGAATTTACTTTGTGCGTGTAGAAAATGCACAACATTTTCATGTCGATTAGTTCATGTCGACGCCGAACTGAACGTTATTTACACTTAATATCGCATATTACACAATCAGCTAATAAATGTAAGGTCATGTGCTGCGGTGTCGCAAGCCGAGCAGAAAGAAAAACTTTATTCTATTTCTTGCGAGTTAGGTTTGCTTTTATCTTCCAATAGCTCCAATATCCGATCGAACCTTGCATTCTGGCGAGCTTCTAAACTCGCGAGTCGACTATCTAGCGCACGGTGTAGCTCAACGAACTTTGTGTCAATGTATTGTTTCATGGCGATTTCCATCACAGTTGGATTAAAGTGTTCTGACCCGCCCGCCAACAAATCCAGCTTGCTGAAAAGGTTTGGTAAAGTCTGACCGTCAGTTTCATTCGCCATAGCCTCGACTGGAACGGTGGTCTGATCGGCGGGCAACGACGATTCCGACTCAGTATTATTGTTCACAATGTTTTGCTCCGTTGTCTGCATTGCTCCCAGTATCAGAAGCTTACACTTTTCCGCTTTCTCAGAAAGATCCGTGCCCTGTAAGCGGTGCTGCACGGCGACCGGGTTGATTTTCCGTCCGCCCATCATCATCATCGTCCGCAGTGGGTCCGAATTACGCACCAGATACAGCCGTGTGCCGTACAAGCAGAGAGGTTCACTTTTGTGTGAAATAAATTTCAACTGCAGCGCGTCCATATCGGTCAGGATGCGAATGTCGAAT
This sequence comes from Anopheles farauti No. 4, assembly GCA_000956215.1. NCBI lineage: Eukaryota > Metazoa > Arthropoda > Insecta > Diptera > Culicidae > Anopheles > Anopheles farauti No. 4. The sequence goes on from JXWZ01008459.1 coordinate 15,097, forward strand.
CGGAACACTTTCACTTCCTCCAGTGTGTACACCAGCTCACCGTGGTAGGTACTGTTGTACTCGTTCAATCGCCCATGGTAGAATTCAATCACAGGACACTCTACAACAAGCGATACAGCGCGTGGCAGGTACATCGGTGCAATGGACAGACGCATCTCACAAGCCTCCTGATCGTCCGACGCAGATAAAATCAAGCATTTGTCCAAATCGAGAAGATCGTCGAGTGGGACACTGAAACGCAATTGTTTATTCGTTACACATTTCATTTACGGTGGTATCCCTAAGCGCTATGCATTACTTACAAATCTGGCGTCGAAGATTCACCCACTTGTACCGCTACCTGTTTCTCTATGCTGCCCTCAACCCGGGGCCAAGTATAGTTGCACCGGAAAGGAGCCGCGGTCATGTTGATCACACTTTGATTCGCTGTTTTAATTCGCGAGCGCTGTTGGCCTTACTACCCATATCGATCGTTTTGTTTACGTTTCGCCAAATGTAAACAAACTCGTAAACAAACGGCGTCGTCTTCGTCACTAAGAAATGTCAAACTCAGTACGGCGAGTGAAAGAGAGAAAAAAAGTAAAAAACAGCAGTGCACGGGTCACCGGATGCTGCGGGATTCCTGCGTTTCATGTGGTTGGTTTGTAGATAGTTTCACAAAACTATCATATCAATGTTGCATTACCCCGCCGGCCATGTGTACGCACAGTTGGTTAGTGAAATTATATAAGCGTGTTTAGTGTAGACTTAAAAATATGTGCAACCATGTTCTCGGGGCGGCAGGCGTTGTGTAAAAACATCAACTTGTTGGTACGGTATTAAAAGAAGCAGATTAGATGAAAGTGTACTATCCAACGGGACGAAGCAGTTGGGCAGATATATAAAAGGTTAGTGTCGCTAATTGGTTCCGTTTCGGGGGATACATGTCTCCTACATAATGCTTTGGTTGTTGAAGTAAAAGTACCTGGCGAGAGTCAACATTCCTGTGTAAATTTGCGCACTTAAACACACACACGTGCGCGTAGGAGGTCCTTTCGTATACGTCTACGGTGTGTGCTTCAGTGTTAGTGAGCATAGTGAGAACTCACTATTTTCGAGTAAGGAGTAGCGTACAACTAACCAGCGTAAGGAAATGTAAATATCATGTTATGATACATGTTTCCACTTTCGTTCCTCCCTCTGCGCGAAATCCCTGCACGATACACAGTAACACAACGTCCTAGCATCTCGCAATAGAACGAGCGATTATCGATGAACCGTCGACCAGTATGCAGTGGTACTACAAACTGTTGGCCCGCCGTCCCCAACTGGTGTTGGTAGCGGTGGGTATTTTTTCCATTGCCTGCATCGTCGTCGCATTGTGCACCCGTAAGCTGCCAGACTTCGATGATCCCACACTGGTAAGCATACCTGTAACGTGAGCTGAACTTTTCAATTTTATCAAAATGTTTGTTTGCTTTTCTCAAAAAGGGGTTTGAAGCACGCGGTACCTCCATAGGCAAACGGTGGACCGCATGGCGAAACCTGCTGGAGGAAACCGGTGCCTCAGGGCGCTTGGTGGCAAACCCAAAGGAGTTAACGCTCGGCGCGAACAACCTGCTGCACAGACAGAACGCCAAGGATGGTTTGAACTATTCCAAACGACGCAACAACAAAGCGAAGAAAAAACAATCAAACTCCATCGACGGAATTCCAGGAAAAGTGCACACAAAACTAAACAAGAGCATACGCATTCTAAAAGAGCTTTATCACAACCAAACCACTTCGAACGGGGAAGTAATTAGCTTCGAAGAGTATGACAACGAAACGGTTTCTCACCGTGGTGGCAGGCAAGAGCTGTGGGAATACGGACGAAACCAGTCCTACTACACCGAAGAGGTTGGTAATAAGACAATGGAGAAAAAGCGTGCAAAGTGGGACACGCTGCGTAAGCTAAAACCACCGCCAGAACCGATCGAAACTCATATCCCTTCCGATGGGTTCTTTTGCGAGTCGCCAAGTGAGTACTTTGAATAGCTTACTTCGGTCAAACAATTTACATGGATATCTCTCACACTTTTTCTCAGACAAGGAATATGCTCATTTGGTGGTGCAGCGCACGACCCATTACCTGAATGAAAGTCTGTTTGAGCTAAACGCGTTTCTGGCGCTATGTGAACTGGAGCAGACACTTTTCAAAGTGGAGCACTACGGTGACCTCTGTCAACGAGAACTAACAGCAGACGAGTGTTGCCGGCCGTGGTCCATCGTCAACTACGTGACGTTTTTGTCGAACAAATCGTCCTGTTTTGAGCTGAACGAAGAAGACGTGGCGATGGTGAAGACGCTGCTGTTCGACTGCTTCCCGTACTATCATAACATGAAACTCAGTAACGATTGCATACGGTCGAGCTGCATTGCGCCGAGTGAGTGCAAGCAGCACAATGCCGTGTACAACATGTTGCACTATCTAGCGAATGTGGATTTCGTGAGGCAAAACGTAAGCATGTTCGAGTTTATTGTCCTTCTATCACCAAATTTTCATTGTACCGGTTTCTTTGACAGGAATCGTCGGAATTTCTCAACGCCACCATGATCTTTCTACCGATTGCACGAAGCATAAAAACGATGGGCTTTTATCACAGCTTAAGTCAAACGTTAGTACGGGAAGGATTTGCAAGCAATGTAAAAGAACGCTTTAAAAAGGATTTTTTTCATTTCCAGAAACCTTGCGAACGATCTCGTATCGGTAGTTGCCATGGATATGGGGCTGAAAAATGCTCTGTTCGATGAATGCTTACTGCGCGATGGATGGCTAATTGGTTTGGGAGGTATATTCGTCGTAATCTGCATGTGGCTCTACACGGGATCATTGTTCGTGACGCTCATGACCGTAGTGGCAGTAGCATTTTCACTAGGAATTGCCTACTTTATCTATTCCTTCATATTCGAGCTTACCTTTTTCCCCTTTATGAACCTGCTAGCTGTAATCGTGGTCGTCGGTGGGTACAACTGTTGTTCTATGTCGGTACTGTGCGCTTTCTTAAATACATAATTTTCGCCTTCTGCTACAGGCATTGGTGCAGACGATGCCTTTATTTTCCTCAAAATCTGGCAATGCACGATCGCCGATCGTATGAAGTCTGGTGGTGGTATCGTCATACCGATTGTGCCCTCTACTTCATCCTGTAATTCCGAGGGTAGTGGTGTCGGAGGTCGTAGCGGTACATCTGATACGTTGGTCGATATCATGGGCACCACGCTACGACATGCGGCGCTATCGATGCTGGTTACTTCGCTGACTACGGCTGCCGCCTTTTATGCTTCCTACGTCAGTTCCATAACGGCCGTACGATGTTTTGGGTAAGCTGATTGGAAACGTTCGTTTTTTTATCCTTCATTTGATTACAAACGTTATCATTTATACATTTTCCACATACATTTGACAGCATTTTCTCCGGCACAGCCGTCATGGCAAACTATTTCCTCATGGTAACTTGGTTACCGGCGGCTGTTTCGATAGCGGAACGTATATCCTGCCTGATGCTGCTCAAACCATTAGCGCGTTTTACACACCGGTGTACAATGCCATTCATTTCGATCGCACATTTTAGTCGCCGCGTTGAAGATACGGTCATCGAACTGATCATCACACTACCGTGGCTGTGGATCACGCTGCTAGGTAAGATCTTTAGAAAGAGCTTGGACAAACTTTTACGCTACAAATGTCGTCCTTCTTAGGCACGATCGGCGTTTTAAGTGGTGTCCTAGTACTTCACTGGCCGAAACTACGACTGCCGGACTCACCAGACTTTAAGCTGTTTATCAGCAACCATCCGTTTGAGCGGTACGACAGCGAGTACAAGGACATGTTTTGGTTCGAGAAAATGTACACGGTAAGTACATACAAAAGCGCTGTGAAAGTTGATTGCGCGTTTTCTTACTCACATTTGCACCCTTCACCTTTTGCGCAGACAACGGAAACATTTAAAATCCCGCTTCGGTTCGTGTGGGGCGTACTGCCCGTCGATCGGGGCAACTTCCTCGATCCAGAGCAGCGCGGTAAGTTGTACTTCGACGAGTCGTTTAACATGAGTGCACCGGAATCACAACAGTGGCTGCTTCAGTTCTGTCGGCGCATCAAAAATCAATCCTTCTACCAGACGAGCTACGGATTACTGCTACCAAACTGTTTCATTGAAAACTTTATCAGTTGGATGGCACGTCGATGTAACGATTCCATGGGCGAAATCGATCGAACACCCTGTTGTGAGGTTTCCCCCTTTCCATTCGCACCGGAAATCTTCGACCAATGTCTACCGGAATCGATATCGTCACTGTACGAGACACCGCGCGAGTTTTTCATCCCCGGCGTGGCCGGTCCAAAGTTTGCCCGCAGTTCGTTCGTGCCGGTTGCCGACGGTGGAACCGAGCGGAATGGCAAGATGGTAAAGGCAGTCGTGATCGAATACGAAAGCACGCAGATATTCACGATGTCCTATCCGGAGATAGATTCATTCGTCCGCACGGTTGAAGGCTGGCTCTCGGAGCAGCTACATGATGCTCCAACCACAATGGCAAACGCGTGGTTCATTAGTGAGCTCGAGTTTTTCGATCTACAGGACACGCTCTCCACTGGTACGATGGTGGCGATCGCGATGGCAATGGCTGTCGCGCTGCTCGTGTTAATGCTCGTAACGCTCAACGTGTTAATAAGTCTGTACGCGATCGTCACCGTAACGCTTACGATACTTACCACAGTTGCGGTCCTCGTTTTACTCGGCTGGAAGCTAAACGTACTGGAAAGCGTTGCGGTCAGCACGGCAATTGGGTTGGCGGTTGATTTCAGTCTGCACTACGGTGTGCACTACCGACTCTCGACCGAACCGGACCGCCGTTCGTCGACGCGCTTTTCGCTGCAGCGCATGCTTGGACCGACGGCAATGGCCGCCATTACGACCGGAATCGCCGGTGCACTAATGCTTCCGTCAAGCGTGCTGGCCTACATCCAGATCGGAGTGTTTCTGGTGATCGTCATGTCGATCAGTTGGCTATACGCGACATTCTTCCTTATGAGCCTATTACGACTGATCGGGCCGCAGTATGGGTTCGGCCAGTTTCGATATCCTAAGCTACGGGCCGGGTTACGCGGGACGGATGGATGCAAGGTAGCAGGAACACAGTTGGAACCCGGTGGCGCACGGATCTCTCATCATCATCATCACTTCCACGGTGCCCATCATCACCAGGGTGTGGCGACGGAGCAACTGCTGTCCAATTCGAGCTCGGCGGCCGGTGATCTGGTCGGGTCGGAGTCGCACGAGCTCGACTCGCTGACATCGAACTCGCTCATCAAACCGGTCAATCTGGACATTGCGCGTCCGATCAACTTCGATCGGGCGTTCAAAAAAAAGTATTCACTGCCGCGCGAGCAGAGCCCTTCCACGGCGAGCGCCATCACCATGGTGCTGCCGGACGATGTAGATATTAGGAGCGCCCACCACATTGGACCGTAGGGGCATCTTTGCACGTACTTGTAATAGCCAGATGTTCTGTAGCGTTTCGCGGTACGAGCATTTGTCCGCTCCTAGATCGCTTCTTGCCGTGCCAGGTAGTCTTATTGTGTAGTATGAAACGTTTTTTTACCTTTGTTAATCCAAACATTGCACGATCAATCAAACGTTTTTGTGCTAAACCGAGCCAAATAATCCCTGCGATGGAGGATGGAGCGTAGTGCAATAGGAATTGTTAAACAGACAAACACAATGAAAATGGAAATTTTTAGTGTGGAATATTCGGAGGACGAATTTGTTGGAACTGCTGTGTTGTTTGAATTTAGTACTTAACGAAACAGGACGCTCACGCAAATTTTTGCCAACCTGCTGTCTTTTGGCAGTGTGCTTAAGTATTAAGTAGAACGGAAGCGAGCGCCAACAGATCCGCGCGCGCTTAAGAGTCTCTCGAATTCTTCTTTTTCCCATGGCGAGACGATTGGCGGGCGGTCTGTCTGTGCGCAATTTGATCTCATGAAAAGGTTCTGACGGTCATGTTTTAGCGAGCTAACTTTGTGCTTCATATCGAAATGGGGAAGGTACCAGGAATAGATAGGACGGAAGCAACCCCAAAAACCCGAACGACGAATGCGTTACAAATAGGGATACACATATTGCATGTTGTGAAACAATTAGTGGAACCACTTTGTGATACATATATAAATATATTTACAGAATGCTATTCAAATATTCAATGATTGTTGGACGAAACAGGTTTTACCTAAATGGCAAATTCGAACGAGTCCGAGGTAACTGTTGCTGAGTGTGGCCCAGTTGTGTTAATGTGTAAATTGCAGAGCCACATCAGCAGGAAAAAAAAAGATTCATAAACGGTTAGAAGAACGTACAAAAACGAAACTACGAAATATTACTTATTTCAAAACCGCCCACGTGCAAACAGAGGGAGGCCATGTGTGTTTGTGTATGTAAGATGCGCAAGGAGAAGCATATAGTGTGAAATAATTATTCATCATCGGTTCTACGGTGTCATTATGTGAAACATAGCCAAAAATCCAGCGGCCCTGTGTATGTGTACTGTTATTTTTATCAGACACATCCGAAAAGTAGATTTTTCAATTCTTATCAACGATAATACGCCCTATTTGGGAAGTCGATACGATACGAAAGTATGCTTCTAAAATCCAGCTTTAACGCGCAAACACATTCTATTCTCGTTGTGTTTGGCGGTGGGACAATACAGTCCGAAACACGCATGACACGTTTAAGAAAAATTGATCGCGGTTGATGTTACCGATTTATTATATTAATAATGTAGGGGCGGGTTTGGAGTGAGGGAGCCGCGCAAGGGTATTGCAAACTTTACGTCACTTTGCGCATCATTATCATCATTAAGCGTCTCATCTGTTGTAGCGCATGGGTACAATCAATCCTTAGCTTTATTTGTTTGTATTTATGTATATAATATATATAACTATATGTATATATTTCTCCATTCTCCTTAACACCTACCTATGACAGTTGCACTTACGGTCTAAAGACAAACAAGGACGAGGCGATTTGAAGTGTGTTGCAGGTTTTTGGAGTTCGAAAAACACATACAGAAGTTACAATGAAAGGAAAGGCCAGAGGATGGGGCGCTAAAACAGAGAATACAAATGTCCCTAATACAGCTAATAAACAAACAGAAATTGAAAAAAGGTAGAGGGAAATGTAAACCGACAGCGTATCCATAACCTAACAATATGTTGCAATTTACGCTTTTTTGTATTTAGATTAAAATCTACCACACCAATGTTGGCTCGTTTTGTCCTCTATGCCGAGTACCTCTAGGAGCGGGCCGAGTCGGTGGGTAGAAGAGCAAGAATGGACCTTCCTCCTCCGCTGTGGTCGCGCGTTCTTCTCATGACTTAAAAAGTAAATTTCTCTGCAGTAGCCACACGCGAGAAACCAAACATTTATGTACTTACGCAAATTAAACGAAAAAATGTTACAAAATAACATACTGCCATCGTTCACCAGAGTAGACCAGAGGTGCTTCGCTAGATCGCTCGCTTCTGTCGCTCTATCGCTTGCCGCAAAAGGCTACAAAATTCCCATGCCTACTCTATTCGTTTTTCGCTCCGGATGCTATTCGAATTCGCTCCGGGTCCAATCATTGATTCGTAATGCGCGTGGGTTTCTGCTCGTTTTTTTACAGTCCTTTACATCGAAAAAATTTCCACGGACCTTCCTTCCAGCATGCGTACAATGGTGGTGATGTTGGAAGGAGCCGTGCGCATGGCATCGCTGACATTACTCGCTGGCCGGATGCAGTACCACGTGCGGACGAATGATTTCCTCTATGTCCATCGACATTGTCGTGTCGTCTTTGCCGACTACTTCGTCCACCACACTCACTACCTCGTGCGAATGATGTGGATGATGATGGTGGTGATGATGCGATTGCTGCTGCGGTTGATGGTGTTGGTGCGTGCTGCCCTGCTGATCGCCCGCGGACGAGGACGAACCACCGGGGGTACTTGTGGTGGTGGACGTGGTGGTAATCAACTCACTACCGCTGCTACTGCTCTGCTGCACGAATTCCATTTCCGAGGTAAGGTCTAGCGTGGTGTTGGTGGTGGTGGTGGCGGTAGCCGTCGTCGCCGTACCGTTGTTACTGTTGGCAGACGCGTTCGTTGTTGTCGTTATGGCCACCACCGTTGCCCCGCCGCCAAGCGTTATCGTCTCACCGGCTAGCGCACCAGTACTGCTGCCTCCAGCACTCGTTGTGGCCACGATTTTGTGCATCTCACCCAGCTCCTCCCCGTCGGACTGCATGATGAGGCTCTGATCCGACGTGTTACCATTCGTCGGTTTGTTCGAAATTATGCGATCGCGCAACGACGGCTCGTGGTTGTGCGGTGAACCCACCTCGCGCACCTTTTGGTAGTCCTCCGTTATGTGAAGAATCGCCTGACAACCCTTCCGTCCGTTCCACGCACACTTCCAAGCCGCGATACCGTTGCGTATTTTCTGCTGCGTCCGGAAGCGGTACCCATTGTAGATGAGGAACGTCTGGTAGCCGTCCTTCGTGACCAGCTGGTAGTGGTTGCGCTTGTAGGTCGTCACGTCGGTCAGCCACCCGTCGCCGACGAGTATATCATTCGAGACCTTGCGTTTCGACGGTTGGTCGCGCGATTTTTTCTTCTTGGACGAGGAAGTTGAGGAAGAAGACGATTTGTTACCGCCGCCGCCACCACCACCACCACCACTACCACCACCACCACGAGAGGAGCTATTTGCTGCGACGGGTGTGCTGCTGGCGGATGTCAAGATACCGGGCGTACCACCGTCCGTTGTCACCACGATCGTGTCCTCGGCGTCGTGCTGATGGTGTTCCTGTGTTTGCCCGTGGTGGTGGTGGTGCTGTTGCTGCTGTTGATGATGAGGTGGTTGCTGCTGATGCTGCTGCTGATGTTGCTGCTGGTGTTGCTGCTGTTTGGTAGGCGTCGTTTCAGGTGGATTTTCCGGCACCGAAACGGGCAGCCCGTGGTTGTGCTGGCCGATTTCCGCTACCACCTGGATGTTATCATCCACCTCGATCGCCGCCGGACACTGGATGTCGCTGCCGGATGCCACACACAACCAAATGCCGAACTGGGACTGTGACTGGGTGAACAATTGCTTCTTGAACTCGATAATGTTCCCATTCAGCGGTGGTCCGCCATCGATCGAGATGCGCTGGTCAAGTCCTACATGTGCTTCGTCCACCCCACCGGCACCCAGCTCAGAGCCACCACCTGCTCCCGTCGCCCCGTTCGAGGCGCTGCTGTTTGTTGCGTCCGGCTGCATGTTGACCACATTGTAAATAGCCGTCGCATGGTCCACGGATTTGCGCTTTTCCCGCAGCAGCTGATCGTTCTCCTTTACCTTCTCTTTGTACTCGAAGAAATCTTCCACAGTCGTTACGCACTTACCGCAGATGAACGAGTTCAGATCCTCGTCGAAGCTTATCTGCAGGAGAAGTAAAATTCAATCAGCAAACGATTAACACACACACACATAGACGGGAATGTCCTTCCGTACTTACCGCGACACCCAAAACCTCGAGTATTTTCAACAGCAGAGATTCATTGTCGTTTCCTGCGCCCGGAAACAGCTCGTACAGATCGCAGGCCTGTGAAAAGCACAATCGGCAGAAGGGAAGCTCCGTTTGAATCTGTGTCTGTATCGTGTCCATCTCCATCACTGCAATCGCTGGCCTCGAAACGCCGGCGGCTTGTCTAGGCAAGAAGAACCGCTACTTAGCCAGTCGAACCCAGCCCAGGGCCTTTACTGTTTGTAGCAGGGCAATGCTGGAAGCCGGTGTGCGGTGTCCGCCTCTAGAACACGACGCTACAATGCTAATCCGTGCGGTTGGATTTGCTTTCGTTCTCGGACCTGGTTTGTTTTTGTTGTGTGTAGCAGGCGCGTTTTGCACCCAATTATTTACATGACGCGCAGACTGGTCGACTTTTGACGGAAGATCCGATCTTGTTGGTGGTCTCGTTTCTCTCGCGTGTTTCGTCGTCTCGGCGTGGAATGGAGTAAGGGCTGGGAACGCTGCACGCGCTCCGTCGTTGTTGCACTATAGCCCCGGAACCGCGATATTGCCTTTTCGCTAACGCACACACACATACACACAAACACACACACGCGAGCGGTTGTTGAGATTTGCGTTATGCTACTTCTCTTTTTGTTGTGCCTTTTTAGATGCCCTCAAAGCGCTTTCGCTTTTCGCCTCCGTTTTATCCACCGAGCTTGTTCTGTCGCTCTTTCTCTTTCCAGCAACCAGATCGCTTAGCGTGTTATGTTTTCCTTTCTGCTCCTGATTCGTCCGCTTCCTACGGTCCAGTGGGCTACTGGTGGGGGAGGAGGAGGTGGAGTGAGCAAGGTTGAGATGTACGCTTTAACACGTTGGGTCACTACACACGGGTGGGGAGGAGGAAAAATACGTAAGGAAACGATTAGATGAATGAGCCGAGCAAGAAGAAAAACAAAACAACCCCCATTTTCCCGAAGGAACCGAACTGTCACACCGAGTTCCGTAGCGAAAGGGAGATGATGACGAGCGATCGCACTAAACTGCAAGCAAACGTTTCCCCAACATAAATCTTCACACATACACACACACGCGCACACATTCACGGGCGGTGATGGGGGAAGGGACTCATAGCTTATACTCCAGCATTCCAACCTGCTTGCTGCCACGCGTAAATTTGTTTGACAACACCGAGACTTCGGCCCTACCAAAATGTTGCCAAACAAGTACATACACTGTGCTGGAAGCAGTGGCTGGCGAGCGTACGAAGCGAGTTGTTACACTGCCACTTTCGGTACGATCATTGTCGTTTGTTTTTTTTTTGCTTTTCCACTGTATATGCATTGGTTCACATCGCAATGACATCGATGCTGTTGCCCCGCACGCCTCCAGGATGGAGGGGTCGTGGGAGGTGGGAGGGTCACACAAAGTGCATTCACGATCGACCTACCATTTGCACGGCCTTTCGCATGGACAATGATGATCGGAATCGTTAATAGGTCCCTACGTAGGTAACCATGCATCCACTCTAGACACTCTTCCAACCCCTATTACTCCGTTAGTCTCGGGAACCAACGATGTTCCGTAAGCCGTCCCGTTTCACACTCACCGTTTGCTGTTAGACGCGTCCTTTTTTGGCTCAGATCATTACCAAAAAGTAAACTCCGTGGATGATAGGTTTCGCACGCAAAACGCATTCAACGCCAAAGCCCAGGGAGGACAAATACGCACGAAACTATTAGCGTTCTATCGTTTTCGACAGCGCGTACACACGCCGTATGTGATGAACACACGCACAAACATACACACACATGCGCGCACTATGCAGCCAAACACCACGGCGCTGCTGCTGCTATGCTGGGGCCACCTTTACCGTCGAGGTCCGGCCAACATTGGAACCCCGCTGTCGACAACTTTATGTCCTTTTCCCAGCGGATGCAAGCCTGCTGCCGAGGACAGTACGCGTCTGTTTCCGGTACTACCTCTTCCTGTCGCGTTTAGCACAACTCGAAAAGAAAGGTAAAAATATATCATAAACAAAAATATGTCAAGTCCCGTTCGTGTGGTGCCTTTACGAGGCTGAACTTTTGCTTGTTGGCAACAAATAGCAGCCGCGAGCTTCAGGGTTCGCTAGAAGGCACGGAGGGGCTCTCAACGGACATTACCGTGCAATGGTAAATGACATTTTCTTAAATGTATCTTCCCTACATCAACATATATATTACAATAATTTAATATCTTTGTACATCCAATACAAATTACATCCAATACAAATATATCTCTGTTCACTAATAGCGAAATAATGAGGCTTAAAAATGAAAAAAAAAATTATTTTTTATATTCATGAGCATGATAAACAATCGCAAACTTCGTTTTTAAATTAAGCTAAAATATTTCCTTTTGCTATGTGTAAAATAATGAAATAATAAATTTGCAGTTTTGAGCTGGTGTTCCTTTTTAATTTGTTTATATCAAATCTGACAGCACCGTCGAACATTTTGCTGGGAGATTCATCTTCAAATTCAAAATAAATCGTCTATAGAATGCAGCGGAAG
>JXWZ01008460.1:0-13891 GCA_000956215.1 Anopheles farauti No. 4
ACAAATCCGTGTAAGGTTTTGGGTTTTTTTGTAAGTGTGTGAAGTTGCACATTTCGTTGTGTTTCTCATTCGCGCATTCGTTTACTCCCCTTTGCGTAAACCGTTTCCTACAAAGCGGACGCATGGTGGCTGACAAGGAGCTGGTGCTGCCGCTGGTGCAACTGTGTGCAAGGGTACTTTATCACTGTTGTGGTGGTGGTAGTGGTGGTGGTGGTGGTGGTGGTGGTGGCGGTTGTTGCATTGGTGTGTTGTTATGGTAGGTTTGTGTTGCACTTTAATTTGGGTGGTGAATTTTCGGACATCGTGCGATTCGTGGTGGGGCTAGTAAGTCTTACTCAAACATCAATCTTAAGAATACGTTTTTTTTTTCTTTCTTTGCTGCTGTTGCAAATCCCCTCTGGTGTCTGGTATTAGTTGTTGTGCGCCTACGTGTGAATGTCTGTGACACACTTGGAGGAATCGTTGGTTGTGTGTGTGTGTGAGTGTTGGGTATTTTTTGGCTGCTTCCGCTCTTTGCTCTTTCCCATTTAGATCGTTGTTTGCATGTGTATTTCGTCTCTTGTTTTCCTTTTCACGCCATCTCATGCGATCAGAGCTTGTGCTTCTAGTCGATGTGTATTGCAACGGGCACCTATTTTGACTGTCGGGGAAAAGGGGAACTCTTTTAGATAATGCTTTGACGGTGTCGGTTGGACATCCTATGCAATTTGTGCTGGTGGTAAGTGAGGTTGTGTGCGTGTGAGTTTGAGTGAGAAGGTTTAGGTTTGCGCATTTGACCAACTCCTATCCTTGAGGTTAATGGTGCTGTGGTGGGTCAAGCGGGAAACGGGGCCCGATCGTACGAGAGAGGAAGTATCGGAGGAACGGGTGTGCATGGTGAAGGGTTCGGAAAGTGGTGTGGAACACTTCACGAGGTCAATGACCAAAAAGCGGAATTTTTGTGCAGTGTGCAGTGCAACGCTGCGTGGCCGGCTCGATTGTGCTCTCGGCTCACTGTATGTGGATGTATGAGTATTAGTCGAACGAGTGTGGAACGCCGAAAAACTGCATTTTAGTCTTACCGAAAAAAAAAATAAAATACACACACAGCGTGTGCGCAGCTTGCAGCACAATGCAAGCAAGCGTTATAGAAAAATCAAAATTGGATCTAAATTGCTGGTGTCTTTTTTTTCTTCTTTTGCTGGCGAGGGAAACAATCGGTTTCTTTGTATTTTTGTGTAAAGTTTTGCTATTCATTTCTCGTAGAGGATGTGGATAGGTTTGGAGAAGGTAGTTGATATTGGAGGGAAGTTGCGATGAAGATGTTTGTTAATGTGGTTGGGTTGTGAAGAGCAAGCCAATTACAGAGGCTACCCCTTTTTGTGCACTTTGACGAATTTTGACTGCGGACAAAACTAAGTGATGGAGAAGAGTCACTTTTTCTGCGACTATTTTTGTACACACCGTTGCTTTCGATGGAACAAGTGGGAGGCTCATTGTTTTTGGTTTGGTTGTAATAGATTCCATTATCCCAGGAAAGGAAACGAACATTTTAAGCTATGAATGCATGTAGCTTTGGAGTTTTGGTTTTTTGAACAATAAATCCGAATGATTTTTTAAAAATTATTTTCGGCGGTAATTTTTGGATTAAAATTGAAAGATGCTTTGCTTATTAATTTAATTATTTAAAAATAATATGTTTGGAATGAAGTTTTAAGTATTTTGCTTGTAGTTCAAAGGACATTAGAAAAGAAATATAAAAATACGGTGATCAACATTTGACCCCCGATTTCAAATTTCAACTAAAATGTAGCTAGTATAAAAATTTAAATTTTGAAACGAAATTTCAAAACACCGTTCTAAAAATGATTCTATAAAGTTCTTAAGAAAAGCATAAGAAATCATTCAAAATATGTTTACAACATCACAGCTGGCTCAAGCATAATAAAACATTTTCTTTCCGAATTTTTTTACGTGTCTTTGTTTACATACAAAAGTAGCTTGTATTTTTTAAATGGCTGTTATTGTAGTGGTAATAATTGAATGTTATGGTAGATATTCTGTCAATTGCAAAACAATTTCCAAAAGTAACGTAGCTTTCCATAAAAGTGTAGTTTTAGAACATGATAATGTTTTTTACCCTTGGAAACCGTTTTCTAGCAGCACAGTGTGAGAATTAAACCGAAACAAATGTTGTCGACAATTTTCATCATCCTGACTGGATCTGGTGGGGAGGAAAAAGACGCAATGTTGTGCTGAGAAAAGTTGTTTTGTCGATTGTTGTCCTCCCGCTCCCTAGAGAGAAAACAGTACACGTAAACACCTTTTGCGGGGTAAAAATGTATGGGAAAGAAATTTAGTAATTACTACAACATCCTCCCAAATGCGCGTCACACAGTCAAACACACACACACACACACTCATCGACATAATGCCACCTTCAATGTTGGGAAAATAATGACCGAGACGATGGAATTAAAGGCTTTGTATGAGGCGAATTTTTGGACCTTTTTTCTCTCGTCGAACGCTTTCTTCCTCCCCTGGAGGGTTGTATTTCGTTTCTTTTTGTTGTTGTTGTTGCTGGTCACTTACGTACATCCAACGAACTTAGCTGAACGAAGAAAAATTAACCAATTCCTGATTGCTGTTCTCTCTTTCTCTCCTTTCTGGTTGCAGTGATAGCAGTTGGCGCTCGGCCGTGCGGAACAAACGCTCCATCTTCACCAGCAGGTTGGTCTCCAATAACAGGTTTCTTGTCGTGATCGTGTGCTGCTGCAAGATGCAGCGTTTATAATGGGTTGCGCTGTTGCTGTTGCTGCTGATGCTGCTAGTAATGCTGCATAGAGCGACGGTGCATTTTCGGGTTTTTCGAAATTTTCGGAGGTCGTTGCCATTTCATGTTGAGTGTCTAAATTATTGGCCATTCTCTCTATCCCACTGTTTTTTTTTCTCTCTTTCTTTCTCTCGTTTGGTTTCTTTACGGTAGATGATTTTTGTTTTCGCACCACATCGTACAAGAATAGAGTTGCCCTGTAGCAGTTGTAGAAATCTGGTTATATAAAACTAGCTTGTCAATTTAAACGACGAAATACAACACAAAATAAATTCGAAATTAGAGTCTTCAAAGCGATGTTTTTATATTGTGAACAAAATTAAAATGTTGATAAAAATTGTTTGATATGTTTGTTCAGAAATAAATGTTAATAAAACAAAACACAGAGCGTAACGAAAAGAACTGATATGGTTGGCAAAAATAATTAGATTTCTATTGGTAAATCAAGATAAATATCATTGGAAAATTCGTATTTGTGCTTGTTTTATCAAAATTTACCGAACATTACTATCGCTTACGTCCAAAAATGATCGTTTTTGTTCTAAAAAAAAGGATATAGTCCATTTAAATTATCACAGCATATTTTATTGTTCGCTTTAATGATAAAAATATAAAATCGAATTGCATATTCAAATGAAGCTGTTGTTGTACATTGTTTTCAAGCCCAATATCCCAAATGCCCATGTTTAACAGAGTTTCAAATATTGGAAACTCTTAACCTTTACGTATGTGTTTGTGAATGCATTTTTGGTGGTGTAGCTTCGAGTTTCTCGCCAGAAACGCAGGAGAACCGGTTATTTTCAGCCTATTCGCACAGAGAGAGGGATGAAGAGGGAGAAAACAAGAAGGACGCCTATGAATATCCATTTTTACTAACTAACCAAATATTCGTGCAAGAGAACTCTTGCCTTGTCTTGCCTAAAAATTATCTCTTTCCATTTTGATCGTTTTCCATGTTATGGCGATCCACGTTTTCACTAGCGCTGTGCGGGAGAGGCTTCCATTACGCTATCGTCTTACTGCTACAAGCGCACCGTAAGGATGCAATTTATTTTTGGTTACAGCACGTTGTTGATTCACTCGGTTGCTCCATCCTCGTGCACTCGAAAATCGATCGGCTTTCTTGCTGTTTTTCTTCCGTTGCAATTTCTTAGTCCCCCTTCTCCACTACGACGAACCTTCACGAGGACACACGGACACACAGGCTTAAGTGGCCTGAGTTTGACACACTTCTTTGGGCAGGCGAAGGATCCGGCGTGCTCAATGCTCCTCCTGCTGCTGCTGCTGCAGCAAACGACGTGCAGTCAAGAGGTTGGCGTGTTTTGTTGATTTTTCGTCCGGGTTCCTTTTACTGTCGGGGCTATATTTTTGCACATGCCACCTTTTTCCTGTACAGTTGCAGTGCATGCTGTGTAAGTTGCATTAGCGCAAAGCGCAGCATCATCGTCATAGCAAGATCATGCGAATTATGCGTTTTTCTTTGGACCGTTTTCGATCGCTCGCTTTCGAGCGCGATGACGATCATATACCGAAAAAGACGGCGAATGATGGCGAAGCTGTTGCTATGTTGATTTTTTTTTGTGTTGCTAATGGCGCCGCTGTTTCTTTCATTTTTCTTGTTTCCGTTTTTTGTTCTGCAGTTGCGATCGACGTGTGTATTGTGCATCTGGTGCATCGAGCACTAATCGTGCCACATCGCCGTCATCTCGGCTGTGATCATGTGACTTTGATCGATCGACATATATATTTTTTAACACACATGCAATGCAGATACTCCGTGCATTTTTTTTCACTTCAGATGCACTAGAAATGCTTTGGGCAGGGCAACTTCACCGCTGGGGATGAAATTGTGCACCGATGCGATACGGTGAGAGGGGATTTTGGGAAAGTATTCACGGTAATTGGAAAGTACGGAACATGAAACCGTGTATTCAGCGTTATATTACACGTTGGAATTGAAATGATCGGAAAACGATTGTTTCGTTTTGCGAATTTCAAGTTTGCAAATGAACGCGTGACCCAAAATAAGCCACGCGTTTCGTAGCGTGTTACGAAACTACAGGAAAACTATCGTCTTGTTGCCAAATCTGAAGTGTTGTTAATGTATGAAGTAGCATGATAATTAAATTATTACTGTGAAACGTTACCTCTTACATCACACGACGGTAATTTAACCTTGGGGGTTTACTTTTCTTTATGGAAAAGGTGTGACTTTTTGTTTGGCTTCGACAGGATCTTGGTCGATAGCGTCGCTGTCCACATGTAAAACACTCACACTCGTTCGTTTGTTTTAAGGACGGTATATGTGTGCACATTTTACTGTACACCCATTTTGTTTACTTCAAACAACTTGACTCATGCGATACATTCGTTTCTTCATTTTGTTTCGTTTTTGTCATGCCATGTTAAACGTTGTTTTAGTGAAAGTAATCCGCATGATGGCGTGAATTTTTGTGCGTTTTTTTTGTTGTTGCACATGAATGAATATTACTCGCAAGGCAACAACTCGTTCCTCAATATTAATGCAAAATACATTGTGTCTTACTACGTTTTACTGAAAAATTTGGCAATAAGGCGTAATACGACGAGTTTGCCTTTTGGTATTGAAATTATAGTTTTAAATATCATTTTGTAATTTTCCAATCTATTGTTTTCTGTTGTTTGAGGAGGTTTGGTCTCATTTAACAATTAAAATGTATGTTTATTTCTCGATTATGGATGAATGTTTTAATATCGATTCATGCTTGTTAAAAGTTACGTGAGAATCGTGGTACCACTAAAGAGAAATCATCAAATTTCATACACAAGGAACACTGTTTAGCATTAAGGTAACGAAATCTTTTTTTAGGTTATTTTAAAATCCGAAGAGAACGATTTTTGTTGCAGCTAAAGCATTTTGTTTTGTTTCTTATTTGGAAATATGTTCATACATTTTTAAGATAAACTTACAAAGCCAATAATATTTCTTACATACACAAAATGCGTGAAAATATTATCTTAGGTTCAAACTTAAAACGTGCTCGCTGTAAAAGTTTCAGATACGCGCACGTTGAAAGGCTAAATCGAATTAAACGAGAGAGAACTGACCTACATTATACTGGACAGCAGGAGACAACAGAGAGTTTAGCAGCATTGTGGCAATATGTGCTTCTCTCTCATTTCTCTCTCTTTAGTGATAACAGTCGTGTACAGATTTTTTAACATTGCATTGTTTAAGTCGCATCGGTATTATTTTACTAAATTTTATGATGTATTTACAAATCGATAATCAATCCAGGAAATATGCCATAAAATTCTTAAGCCTGACATACCATTCTTGTGAATGGTAGAAGTTATTTATTACCGCCTTTAATTCAATCTTAATTGCTTAATTTCTCATAACTCTCCAAAGGAAAACATACGCATGATCTATATATTTTTTCACAAAGATAAAATGAACCACATTGTTGAAGGTTTTAAATGTTGAGAGTAGAACCGACACTGCAAGCTTAGTTAATGTACTGCACAAACGATTGTCTACACCAGTTTCATATGTAATATATGTAAAAATATCTACTGTTTTCTGGTGATTACATTCCAGTTTAGTCATACGCAGCGTTACTGTTAAATTTTTGCACCCAAAAATAGCGTATTATTGCACCCATATTCATCAAAATCCTGACCGCGCTGCTGACGCTCCTACCGCTCATAAGCAATACGAGAGAGCAACATGGGAGGATAAAAAAAGTGACAAAAAATATGTGTATTTTCTTGTTTGTACGCTCCTCTCTTGCCTAACAATTTAGTACACATTGGGGAGCCCCTTACCAACGCTGTCGGGGTGGAGTACGCGGTACGAACGGCCAGAATCACTCGTACAAATGGAAAGTAAAGTACACACGCACGGACGAGACAGACGACGTTTGACCTAATTTGCAGATATTTTTTGCCTTATTTCCGAAGAAATCTCTCCACGCTGGGGTGCGCCACTGCCGTGAAGTATTTATGATCCTTCCTTTCAAGGCGATAGCGGACACATCGACACATCATCACCGCAGGGAGCGCGGATTGCGCCTTGGTGGAGTGCAGTGGGAAATAAATATAGAATAATGGAAGCAACAGCAAAATAAAAAAAAGGCGTGCGTTTTCTTCGCTGCATGATTTTGAGGAGTATTTGGTTTGAAGTGTTGTGGCTGGCTGGCGTGCCCCAAAAGACTCGTCTGTGCACGCTGTCCGGCGGCCGATAGGAGATCGAGATGACGGTGGTCAAGCTGGCAGGAGGAGGAGCTGCTGTTCCGTCAAATATAAATAGAGGTTTGTTTCTGCGTCGTCATTGACGAGCGGTACTAGCGGTGCGGTTTCGGTGTTGGAAGTGAAACGTGAACATAGGAGATGTCAATGCACTCATGGATGGTTGGCAATCTGTGGTAAACACGTTGGCATCATTCTCCCCTCTGCCACCAACACGCGAACCACTTGAGTCTGTGTGTCCATCTGCCCACTCGCACTCACTCACTTCCCGTTGCAATGCACTTCCTTCTTCTTGAGACCCGATCTTTCTCTTTCCGCCACTTTTCATTTTTCTCTCTCACTCCGACACACACACAAACACACACACTCACTATAATGATGATGGTGAAAAAATGTTGTTTTGAAAAGTGTGGCCCCAGAATATTTGACCAAAAATGTTTCACACTCTGCTGCACGTCAACGTGCGTTGCGCAGTGCTCTTGTGAGTGTGTGTGTGTGTGTGCTGTGTGTGTGCTGTTTGTGATCTTAACCCCCTTTTTAAAGCTCCCAAAAGTGGAGAAGAAGGGAAGCGAAAGAAAGGGGGGCATTGCACTATACACCTCTATTCTTTTGCACCCAGCCGGCTGAGAGATATGCAGAACGTGTTGACTAAATGTATTTTGCATTCGGCAAATGTCATCGAACTTTGCCTTGGTCTGCCTGCGTTTTGCGCGCTGCTGCGCATGTATGGTCGTTAGGTGTCAGCTCGAGCTCGCCTAATCGCCGAAAGCGAAAAGCAGAGCGTGTGCACAGGGACGGGATGAAGGAGGCGAATTGGAATATTTAAAAAATGATCGTTCTAGAAAACGATTGGCGTAAGGTTTTGCAAAAATTAACCATTTTTATGTAAAGTAAGCAATCAACTATTTAAGATAAATTTTTCCACGGTTTTCAATACAGACAGAACCGTCGTGGTAGAGTATGATGTATGAGAATTGATTGTGTATTAAAGTCATTTCAACATCCACATTTAATTGTTCGAAAGCAGTCTTCAATGAAGAAGAAGATTGTATCGCACAAATAAAGAAAATTTTTTGTTCATTTTTATCCGTCTCATCTACTGAACTACTTTCCAACTGTACGAGTTTTTAAAACATTTAATGCGAACGCTGCGATCGAATGCAGCTCCACATCATCAGTCATGCAGGATATTACTATCATTTTTAAGAACCCATTTCGACGCTTTGTTCACATTGAAAGCGCAGAGGCTTTATTTTTTTACCCTCCTCCGGGATCTTCCTCCCAGTCTCGTTGCACAAAACGCGTCCCCATGCCGATGGCGATCTTTGTTTAGCTTGTGCACGCTCCAATCGTTTGAATGCGTTCTGCGCGCCTCCATTTCCTCCCGGCTAGACATCGCCCACCGATACCACCCAGACAAGGAATGGCCCCCTAATAGCGGCGGCTCTAATGTAACCTTGAAATCTAACCAAATGTTCCGTCGCGAGTGGCAAAGGCAAGGCACAACCAAACGAACAAAACCTTAGACGATCGCAGACGAACGAACAGGAATGGAACAGTAAATAAGACATGGAAGGCGTGAGCGAGACGGTAACCAGTAACGCTCGTCTGCTCGTCTAACCGCAAACAAATGTTGGTTTGCCAAAAAAGAAAACAAACTCAAAAAAAAAATAACAAAAACAGCGATCAAATCATTCGCCTGCGTCTGACCTTGAACGCGAGTCCCAAGCGCATTAGCGCGTTGCACCGTACCAGCGCAGCAGCAGCAGCAGCAGTAACTATGCGATATGATTAGATCGTCTGCGGCTTTCCTAGGCGGGAACGCTGTCGGTTGTGGGGTTTCGGGAGGTGACGTTTGTGCGCGAGGCGCGCGCGATGGAGTTCATTCGCACTTTTCGCTTCCTTCTCCACCACCACCTCCATAACCCTGACCGTGAAGATGCCGTATGTGTGTGTGTGTGTGTGTGCATTGTACGAGTGGGAAAGAGCGTTTGTATTAGAGGAAGCTTTAGAAAAAAAAGGGGAGAAGATAAAAACCACACCGCACTCGGGAAGGGGCTCGTTCGCTCGTTCGTTCGTTCGTGGCCATTTGGTGACTGGCGAGTGTGTGCGCGCGAATGAGAGAAACCGATTGTTCGCTATCTCTCTGTTTCTCTATTTTTGGCATTCTAATGCAAGTTGCGGTTCTGTTTTGTGAGGTGGCGTTGTTGGTTGGTTGGTTGGTTGGTTTTCTGCTGCATTTGCTTTGCAGCTCGTCGGCGGTCATGCGTTCGAAACGAACCGGTCGGTGTGTTTCCCGGGTTTTTGTCGATGACACCTCGAACGAACCGAAGACGGAAGGAAAATGAAATGAAATACATACTTTTTTGCGTGCATAGGCCGCGACGATCGTGTGATTTTTTTCTCTCGTTTTTTTGTTGTCAAGGCTTAGGCTAGGCAAAGACGATCGTTTGCATTAGGACTAAAATTAATCTCTTAGGTCATCTTACGTTGCGCTACCTGGGGAACTGTTTGGATTGTGTGTGTGTGTGTGTTTTTGTGTGTTTTTTTGTAAGCAACAAAAAATGGGTCGCCCTGACAAGAAAACGCATCCATGCAGTTCTTTTGCTAGACAGAACATATTTAGTTTTTTTTCGGTTTTTTTTTTGTGCCATTTTATTTCTCTTTGGTTGCCTGCTTTGGTTCGTTCTCTCGTATTTCATCTTCGCTGTTGCGTCTCGATCACAGTTCAGTTTGGGCTTTTATGATGCAAACGTTAGCTATTCATTTGCATTAGACCGTGGGCGTGCAGACGAGACTCGATCAAGGTTTTGTAAGGTATTTATCCATCTAAAAAGTGATTTATTAGTATTTTATCACGCTAAAACGTGTTGCTCAATCACATATGTTAGATACAATATGATTCATTATGTTGTAAAAATGAATCCTCTAAAACGAGTACTTTAGCCTACTAGGCCCCATATCTACGTTACGTTAGTAATTTTTATTGAAGAATAGTTTACGATTTAAATGTTGTACAAATAGAGAAAAGCGGAAACGATTTTTGACAGTACTTAGTCAGAAAATACATAAATAAATTTAAATGGTATTGGATCAAACTGCTTGAAAAAAATTCTGTGAAACATTCCAGATTTCTGTATTCCATTTCCAATTAATATTGATTTTTTTAACCAAAGGACTTCTCTTTGAATACTTCAACATGCAACAATATGTACAACACTATTATTTTGTTGTGTGTTCGTTCTTAATTTTTCCCATAATTTATTTTTGAAATGTCCTAATTTAATTCATAATAAATGTCATATTGTGAAAAGGAGTTGATAAGCTTTTGTTCACTGGATTAATTTTAGTTGTGGGTTTTACAAACTTACCCTTTTTTTGTAGACCTAAGCATCATACAAATTTAGTTTCAATCTTAAAAAAACAAAAAAAAACAAATAATAGAAAGAAGAACAATTCGCTCAAAATTATTTGCATCTTTAATATTTCGCTGCTCCGAATTCCGTCAGACAACATTTGCTCACTATAACTTTGCACTTGAGTCGATCGGCCGGTTGGTCGGTCGGTCTGTTGGTCATGTCTATCCGTGCAGCACGATGCATACATAACGTACCCTTAGCGTATGGGCATATGTGTACGCTTTCGATTTCATTTCGTCCACCACCCAGCACCGCCACACAAAATTTACAACATGCTCTTTCGTATGTGCCGCCGGCAGACCATTTGCTTTCCTAGTGTGTGAGAAAAGTGCCTAGGTCTAGGCCAACATGCCGGTAAGATATAATCAAAGTAGGCGAACGAAGACAGTACAGCTGACGGTGAGCAATGGTGCAGCGAGCGCGTGAGAGTGAGAGCAGAAACTAAAAAGAATGACCTCCTTCCAACAAACATACACACGCACACATGTTCAGGAATTCAGGAACGCGGAAGACGACGGGGGAGGTAGCAATGCCCCAAGTAGCACCATCGTACGTACGGATGTTGCACATTTCGACCCATTGCCTAGCTCGGTAGCAGCAGCAGCGGCAACTCGTCTCTTTTCTGCTTTACTTCTGCTATTACTCCATCCTCGCACATACTCTTATCCCCTCCTCATTTCCCCTCCCTGCCATGCATCGAAAATGTGTGCTGATCTAACGTCGCCTACCCAGACGTTGCTACTGCTAGACGACGACGTGTTTTTTCATGCCGGTTTTTCTCTTCTCGCGATGGTTTGCATCATCTTTGGCGTTGATACTATTATTATTGTTATTACTATTATTATTTGTATTTTTCGTCGGTCATCGTCTGCGTTACCGACGCTGGCGAGGCTGCAAGTCTGGATGTGTGTTTTTTTTTTCTCCCGTACTTGGCATTTGGCCTCCACATTCGTTTTCGTCTATCGTGCGGCGACGACGAGCAGCGTTTCTTGTTCTGGAGGGTCCAAATCAATTCGGTGAATTCGTTTTGCACTGCCGCTGATGCTGTTGCAGTTCTCGTCTGCTAGACGGGAAGAACTACACACTCTAGGAGGTTTCGCCAAGGTCATGTAAACGATAAAACAAGATTGAGGTTGAAAAGAGCTGCGGCGGGTTTGTGTGCATTTTTCTTTCGCTTGCTGTGTTTGCACATTTTCTATCCATTCCGCCGTTCCGGGCCGACGCGTTTATATTTTTAAATTGGGGGGGCCTCTTGAGACGTCCGAATAGTGCGGCAAAAAGTTGACAAAGAAATACGTTTTGGAGGGCATGTTCATCATAGTTCGGATAGTGTAGATGCCTGCCAGTGTATGACTAGGTTAATTGGGATCAAACATTATGCATACTTTCATGAGAAGATTTTGCAATTCTTACGTTGTTTATTACTTTTTAATTTAGCATACTTAGTTTTTTTTTGTTGAAATTTGTACAGTGTTTTTTTTTATTTTGATTAAAAAAGATATAAAAATGTGTTTTTGGTTCGCGTGTCAACAAACGGCGAAACTCTTGTACAATTAAAAAAACCAGTGATCATTGCAGTTTGATTATTTTTTGTAGCAAATATGGCTTTTATTTCCATTATTGATTAATTACATTAATTTTTATTACCATTTAAATTGTTTTATGTATAATTTTTGATTCTACACACAAATATAAAGTAGCTAATGGAATGTCCCTAAGCACCCAAAAGTCATTGACCTTGAGATTATTTATCAACAGTAAAATAAAACACTAGAAGGCCTGCTTAATCGACATAAGAAAATGCTTATGATCGCGTGGCGTTTTGTAACTGATTCAAAATTGTGTTGTGTCAAAGTCTGTACTGGTGATTGTTGAGCATGTTTTCCTTTCACACTACGAACCGAGAGATTAGAGTACTTAATTTCACGTGCACCAGTATTCTTCGGGCCCTGTGTATAAAGGCGCCATAAATTTTACATTTACCACCCCCTGACGAATCACTCGCCACTTCAATCGCATTTATGGTTATACCTTATGTGCACTTTTTACCGGCTCCTTAGCTGAAGAATTCTCTCGAGGTCGCGTACACTGCGTGTGCTTTTTTTTTGTGGAAGGATAATCGATCGTGTGTCATATACTACCAACATACCCACACATAACAACGTTGGCCAGCGGAGTTGGTAAGAAGATGAAATTTATTCCAATCGGAGAAAGCTAGTCGCATTTCCAAGCTTAGATTGGTGTAAGAGAAGGTACGTGGGGAATCTGGCGGAAAAATAATATCACGTGTGTGTGTGTGTATGGCTCTACTGTGTTTGTTCATTCTCCCTGCTCATCCTAAAAAGTACTTCTTATCAAATGTTTACTTTTGGTAGGGGAAAATTAAAAAAGGAAGCAGATAGTCTTCTGCCATGTGTTTGGCGTTTGCAAATGTTGTTTTTTGCATTTTTTTTTAAAGAAACACAAAACTAGTACAACTTATACTTAAATCATCGATAAAACCTTCCCCCTATCATTCTACTCATACATTCTGAGGAATTCTTTTACATCCTTAGTTATAAGCTTTACTTTCCCGTCCTTCTATTGCCGAAGCTTAAACATCGATTTTTGTTCTTGCCCGAAGTTCGAAGCTTATTATGGACACGGAAAGCGATAAAAATTGTGTGGGTGGATTTGTTGGATTGTTTTTTACCGCAACAAAAGCCGATCCTATGAAAAGGGGTAATGAGCACACGAAAAGGATTTCGTTAGCATCCTTTCGTACCGCGACGTGGATGTTTCCTCCCTCCTATTTCACCACACCCCCTTGCGGTAGGCGCCCCAACCCTGCGAAAGTCATTTTACGGAAGGGGGCGTGGAAAAAGTGCGCTAACGTGTGTGCTAACGTTTTCGGGTGTCCCTGTGTGTATTCCGCGAGATTTTATTTTATGTGTCATTTATTTTTCTACGCATGTGCCTCTCGTTGTCGTTCACGCTCTCTCTCTCTCTCTAGCCCTCGTTTATTCTCGCTTGCTTGCTTGTTAGCGCCATCCTTGTCGCCGGTATTGGAACGCATTTTCATATCATTACGGAGCGAAATAGTAGTGTGTATGTGGTAGAGAAGGGCATATTGTTAAACATTAGGCTTGAGGCATAGCAGAATGTGATGCTGGACTGAAAGCGGGACGTCTGCATCAGGGGTGAGGTCGTGCGGTGGGTCGGGGAATTTGCGAGCACAGGAGATGTAAAAATTGTACGGTGGTGGGATGTGGGGAAAATTTAATTTAGTTTTTTTTGTTGTTCCTTCAGCCATTTTATGCTCGGAAAAAAATTAACCAAACACCCTCGGCAAAATTCGGTAAAAATGTAATAAAATGAAATGTTATGACTACAAAAATGGGACGCCTGACAAAAAAAAACGCTCATTTACGCCAAATTTGGCATTGTCGCT
>JXWZ01008462.1:0-15678 GCA_000956215.1 Anopheles farauti No. 4
TATTTATTTCCATTTTTCCCTTCCAGTGCGGCAGCGTACGGTGGAGACGATTTCGACGGTACCACGACGGGCCATTAAATTCCAGCGTGACACGGCACACGGGCCGTGTACGGTGCGCTCAAACGATCACTTCGACCAGCAAACAGTAACAAACATGTATCCTTCGCCCGCGTCCCGAAACGGTCGCATCCTTCTCGGGGCGATGTTGATCCTCGCGGTCTCGATGCGACAAGCCACAGCCAGTGCTTCTTTGTGTAAGTTGTTTTGCTTTTTTTTTTCTTCGATTTTAAACTTTTACAACGATAGTTATACGCCGCGTGTCGGTCGTACTTGGGTTTGACAATAATTTCTCCCATGCGATAAACGTACCCATCGTCGGGGTACGTTTCCCGGAGAACGGAAATGAAAAGCACACGAAAATAAGGTCGCGGTACTCGTGTGCTCCTTTCACTTGATGGTTTTTTTTGTGAAAAAAGTGGTTGGAAACATAAATGAAACGCTAATGATCGCATCTCCTTCCTCCCGCTACACACCGTTGGCCCCCGTCAGGACATTTTGACGGTGCCAAAACGGAGCCTGTCAGCAGGTCGGAGATGGGAGGAAAAAATAAAGCTTCTCTCCGCGACATCCTGAACAACGTTCGAAACCGATCGATGGGTCGCGAAACCGGGAAGTCAAAACTCGGCGATCCAACCTCAAACAGGATCCTGCTGCCAGCGGGCGCATCGCATTCGGCTGCAGTTGCAGTTGCAGGGATGATAGGCCGCTGCAGCGCTGGCTGGTTGAATAATAAAAATCGCAAAAACGAACGAACGATCGAGCGAGCGACATCAACAACAACGCCACAGAGTGTGTGTGTGTGAGAGAGAGAGAGAGAGATAGACAGAAAAAAACTCGTCCCGGATGAGATTCTTGCCCGGTTCACGCGGCCAAACCGATCGCTGCAACACGTCAACACGGGCTGAAGAATGTCGTTTTCCAAACGGTTGGGTAATGGTTTCGTATATTTTTGGCCAGCTGTCCATTTCGCATACCACCTGTGTGCGGATGGGTGGCTGAGGTGATCAGTTGGCGGTTGTGCTGCTCGCTCGAGAGGAACTTGTTTCTGTTCGGAAGAGTTTTTGACATTTTAAGGCGTTTGCTAATCAGTGAAGAAAGCTCTAGATCGGATGATCTACGAGGTGTTTCAATAGATTTGTTATAATATATAACAGAATAATTATAACAAATTACGATTTTGAATCGAATTTGAATCAATTTCCAACGGCATTAAGCTACTTTAGATGCATTGTTTTTTTCCATAGTTTCTCAGGCCATGTTAACGTCACCGAACGGAATTGGATATGACACAAGCTCCGGTCATTTTTGTCGTAATGTTGTCGACAACCCACTTCACTGTCCAACGTCCAACCGCCGCTGAAGATGACTAATGCCCGCCGGTGCACCGCATCAGACTCAGTATGGAGCACAGCGTTTAGTGTCTTATCCCGCAGCATCTTATCCTACGGTGCATCGGAACGACGACCGTTGGTACGTGCATTTCCGTCCATTTCCGACACACGGCGACGACCCGCCGATGAGGGACGGCCGCGTTCACGTAGCAGTTGTAAACCACGTTAATCGTTTTTGATAAAAAGCAGCATCTCCCTTCTTTCCCCCGAGCGGAATCTGCGGGCTGGAGCCGTCCGTTGGTCGTGTCTGGTGTTGCGTGTTGCGTTTTTTTTTACCCCTTGCACTTTCGTCGCATTGAATGGCTGTACCGGAGCCCCACCCACCCTCCACCGCCCGAACCAACCAAACATAACCGAAGGCGACGAATTTTTCTGTGGAAACTCGTTCCGTCACCCCAAACGAAACCATTTACCCGGGGTTGGGTGTTGGTGAAACTTGTGGCAATTAACTTGTGGCAGCGTTGGGCCCCGGGAAACTAGCAACTAGCACGTCCCGGCGTGTGAGGATGTGTCTCTCCGCGATCGGGAGTTGCAGATAACGCAACGGGTGCTGCTGCACAGGTGGAGCTGCTAGGATGTTTGCGGCAAACCCCTTTCGGGAACGGTGTCGCCTTCGATGCTTATCGGGCCAACTCATCACCATGGCCAGGCTCACCCGAGGCAGCCCGGTGGTTCCACTGACGGTATGAGGTGACGATTCTGCACTTTGCACCGCCGATCGGGTAGGGGATATGTCTTTCTTGTGGACGATCGTTCGATGTAAGTTGCGTCGCGTATCGTAAGGGTCCGATCGGGTGTCGCTGCGTGTCTCGTTAGTACGCGCTTTTTCCCGTGTCTTTCCTCGATGGCGCTCTGTGCGATGTGATAAAGAGCGAGAGACTTTTTTCTTTTTAAACGTGGCGTTGTTTCTACAACCTAGGCACCAGCCTCTGCAAACATCCGGACCTGCGACCTTTCGTTTAAGGGATCCTTCTTCCGGTCGTAGTCGAGTGTGAGAACGACAAGCAGCGTTGTTAGACGACTTCCCAAAAAAAAAAAAACTAGAACGCACCGACAGAAGCAAGTAACAGCAGGGAGATAGAGCGAAAGAGCGAGGATGTAAATATTTGCCAAAAAAAAAAACCACGCTGCTCCGCTTTTGACGGCATCGTACCACGTCCGAAAACCGTGTCTTCAAACGTCATCTCGTGAGTCAGCGCGTTACTTCACGCTACGCTTATTGTTGCGGGTGCAGGCGACCGGGTGCCGGGGCAGGTTTTGTTTACACCACCGTGCCGTGGTCGGCAAACATGGCGCTTTGTGGGACGCGTATTGACACACGCGTGGGGTGGCTGCGGTTGTTGGCGTCACCGGAACCGGAATCGGGTCCGGACCCAACGCGCACGGTTCATTCATTCATCTTCGCTGCACTTTGTTGCAAGCGGATGGCGGAACTCTTATCAGCGGTCGGCCCTGCGAACGCCACTGCCGGTATCAGATATCCGTACGACGCCCGTAAGGCGTCCGAACGAAGCGAAGTGTGAACAGCAAATATGTGCGGATGTGTCTCCCTGGGAGGATCTGCGCGCAGGGAGGATAATCTTGTTTGCCATGTGCTATCGTAATTTGTACCTCGCCCAGCGCTAGACCGTGCGGGGCTCGAGCGTGGTGGACAGGCTCGTACATACCGTGTTCGGAATGGAAGAACGCAGACGCGCTCGCAAACAATCCAACCTGAGCGGAGCGTTTCACTTCCGCCAATGCCGTGCCTACCCCGGTGCGCTGCGGTGAAGATGATGACGAACGTTGTGACGTCAGCAGACAATGGGCAAACGATCCGCAATCGAGCTTATCCTCCGCACGAATGCGTCGGCGGTTGCTGTCAAACAAGTCAAGCTCCGGTGGAATGTTTCTGGTGGGAGAAATTGAACTCTCGCCACGCTCCATTCCAAGCGAAAAGGCGTATTAGTAACAGGTTGATCAGGAAAAGACACAAAAACAAAAATCGCTTAAAAAATAACTGTACCGTCGGGTAGCTAAGCCGTGGCGGAAAAAGGAAACGCTAACAACGGTGTATCATGTGCTAAAAATATCCGCCACGCAGATTTAAAAATAAATACATTGATTTATTTTCGGCACCGAAATATCCGTCCGGGGTTGGTGCTGTTGTTTGGCTAGGCGGGGGTGCTGGGGGAACGGGGCGAGGGCGTAAGAGCTGTTCCCGTCTCAGGAGTCCGGAGCGGGACACGTACACACAAGAAAAACAAAAACAAACTCGTGACAGGTTCGCCATCGCGACAGGACCGGAGTGTTCGGAGCTCGGACACAGCGTGCAGCGAGTTGTGACAAATGGTTTCACCGAGAGATTTTGTTGCCGAGCAACGTGTGCTTGACCATGTGGTCCAGCTGGTGCCGGATTTCTAAAGACTTGATTCAATTTCACCGTTTTTTTTTGTCTCGCTGTCCATGGCCCGTTGGGCACACCCCTTGCCGAGGGGATGATTTCATTCGTGTAGGATGGGCAAAAGTAGCAGGATCGATCATAGATCAGTGATGTATCATATCGGACCGGTTATTTTTTTAAGGCAAACATAAACAGCCCTGAGAGTTGTTAACATGCTTGCATGTTACAAAGCTAAATCTAAATGGATCAGTCATTAAATTAGTCCCGTGTTAATATAATAAAATGATATATATAGAATTAAAGAATTTTTTTAGTTTTCCCATTAATTTTTATTTTGACGAAAAAAATTTGGATTTTTTTTACATTTAAAACGTAAGTCCGATGGCTCACCTGCATCGGGTTCTTCAACTAAGTTTGATATCAGATCATTATCGTTTTGTTTGGCAACATGAAGAGTCCTGTTGCATTTTCGTTTCTTTTCGCTGAAAGGAAAATGTAAATTATTTGGATAACTTTTGTTTGGTAGATTAGATACGATTCCACTTTCATGTTGTGAATTTATCCGATAGTGATTTAAAAGGATTTAAATAATACAAATGTTGAAAAGTTCCATGCTACGCTCCGATTGCATAGAACAGTGTTTCAAGGTTTTTTTTCGTTTATGGCCTTTGGCTGCGGCTTCTGTTATAGCGATAAAACCCAGGAAAAAAAATCGAACAATTAATACCGACACAGATTTACCTTTTTGGGTGCATCACTGGACACACAACTTTGCAGCACACATTGTTGTGCGCTGCGTAGTAAGGCGCTGGGTGCAGCGAACTAGAACTAACGGGGCGGCGGCCCCCGTTTGAAGTGTCACGGTCAATGGCTGACGATGTTCGGGGAAGGTCTTGCCAGGCCGGGCGTAGGTAAATCGGTGGCCGGCCCGTTTGTCAAACGGTTAGTGGCTAACTGGCGCTAACTGGCTGACTTGACTGTTGGCGAAAAGCGCAAACCGATGGCGGGGTGCGCCACCGTGACGTGCTAATGCGCGCGCATATTAGGGACGGCCTGTGCTCGTCAACGCACACGACACGGTGCGGACAATGGAGCTCTAATGCTGATAAATTCGTACCGTAAACTGCGGCACCACCGTTGACCGATCGGCATCCGTTTGATGTCCAGCAAGCAGACGTTGGGCAAGGCACGCCGTGCCCTTTTATGAATGGAGCTGCATTCTTTCGGGTGCACACGAAAAAAAAAAAAAAAACAGGACCTCCTACCTGTTTTCGGATGTTGATTCAAGACGCTTTTTTTGCCGTACTGCCGAAAGTGTTTTTTTCCTCTCTCAATGTTGTCTTCTTTTGTTAGTCTATTGAGAGAGCACATGTTTATTGAGCATCCGATTCCCTAATGTTACCACGTTTGTTCCTCTCGTTCACAGCTGGATACCGGGAACCGTGCACAAACGAGGGCGAAGAGGTTAGGATCAGTATGCCGTGCTTCAAATGTATCTGCAAGGTAAGTTTACGTTCACTTCTCCTAAAAACATGTGTGCTTCTATGTGTGTGTGTGTATGATAAGCGATAATTGGTCCCGATGGAGGGAAGGAGTTCTCGGTAATTCCCAAAGTCAAGTGGAAAATGTAGACAACCGAGTGAGGCCGGTGCTTCGATGGCCTGCTGCGTTTCCTTTATTAGCTTAAGGCGACAGGTATCCGGTCGAGGTAAAAGGATTCAACTGGGAAGGACGCGATCGAAAAGAAAGGACCTTTTCTGTTTGCCTGACGCCAGCACCCGCTGGTGGCTTAATTTGAAGTGTCTTTTTTTCCAGTCGGTCGGCGCCAGTGTCTTAATGATCCCGGCCAGTCCATCCAGTTTGCGACCGTTCATTGATAACGAAGGTGTACCTGTGTGGCTGAAGTTGACCATTGCGTGGAGTTTCCTTTCTTTCTATGTATTTAAGGCAAACCGACGCATCGAATTGACGGCGACCCACCGCAGTCCGTTCGGTTTGCAGTTACACTCCCGGGGGCGCCATCGGGTTCTGTTGTTTTCTTACGTGAACATGCGTGTCCATCTTCCCTTCCGACGGTACGCCGCGGGTGGCGCTTACCGAATGCAGGCGAGGGTGTCGGCTACGGTTCTTATTGACAAACTGAACAACGGCAGTCAACAGGTATTGCAACAGCCGGGAAGAAAGACTCACTCTTCTCCAGCACACACAAACACTCGGGTAAACAATGCACCGAAACCCAGGCCAAGGGAAGACAGAAGCGATGGCGGTCTCCAACCCAACGCCGGAGTGGTATTAACCTCTTCCTTTTGCCACTTGTGTCGAACAAATAACCTAAATGAAAAGCTAACATACGCGCTGGGCGGTTAGCCTACCGGTTCGTTCAGGGGACTGTGTTATTTTTTTTTTGTTTTTTGTTGATCTTGGCAAAACCGTCGCTCGTCGGTTCATGTTGGCTGTTTTTTCGTTTTGTTCCAATAGAAAGATGGGGCGCTAATGTCTAGTACGCTCCGGTCTTTTCCGTACCATGTATCTTACCTGTCCAAGCTTCAAGATGATCGTTTGGAACGATCGCCTACCGCAGATGTGCGCACGACTAGGATGTAGCTACTAGCGGCAAACGAATCTCCAATCAGACGCTAGTCGGCACTCGGTCTAGCGCAGACGGTAAACGCTCCAGCTGATATGGAGCGAAGTGCCGAGCATCAAACAGCACAAAAAAAAAATAAAACGAATCCGTCGCAACCAAACACAACTGCGATACCGCGTTTTGTTGAACCGAAGCGAGGAAGAAACGTGCGATTAGCGCGTGCGATGCACGACCACCGATGCTGGGATGCTGGGAGGGTAGCCACCTTCACGACCGGCAAACAGGTTCAATGGACATACGAGCATCGGTACCGTGTGTGTGTTTGTGAGTGTCTCGGGTCGGATTCTTGGTCGGAAATCATGCGGAAAGCTTCTCAGCCTCCCCGGCGCTCGCACAGTCACTGTTGCTGTTACTCGCCGCACCAGTGCGCGATCAGCGATCGTGGGTACGCCCGACTGCCTTGATCGCTGCGTGTTAGCCCCCTGCCGGGCACTGGAGCTCAACATCAGCTGGCCGACCCCAAACGATCACGACGATGACTACGTGAACCTGCTGAAAAGAAATGGCGAAATGGTCAACTGCCACCGGTGCTACGGAGCAGCACCAACGACGGATGGATGGGACGTTCCACCAGCTGTTTCGCTGTTGGTGCGGCCGGGTTCCGTGGTTCGCCTGTTCGCTTGCTTCGCTTGCTTCCTTCAGCCACGCAAGGGAGGGAATTAAAATCTTTGCATACATTAAACACAATATTAGTATTCATCGAATGGAATGTTCCGCGTGCGTGCCGCGAGCCGCGTCTCTTTCATCGCCGAGCGCGGGGGATTCTAATTTTTTACTCTCCACTACTCAAGCTTCTGCTTCCCCTTGGCATGTGCGTGTGTGTGTGTGTGTTTTAGTGTGCTCGATCACGTCTGGCGTAGGTGCAAATATCGCCTAACCTCCGACTGGATTTTGCGAGGGAGCTGTCCATTTCTTTCGTCGTGCCTGCTCACCACTGACAATAACTAACGCACACGTAACAGTGAGTCGATACAGTGACAGACAGTACAATAGGATCAATCAATCAGGATCTGGGTGTATTTTCGAAAAATACTCGTCTTAAGTATTTGGTAAAAGTATTTTTTCGTAGAAGCAAATTTAAATTAAAATTTTCTCAAACTTTCATGGTGAAATTGAGAAATTGATCCTTTCGCATACGACAAAGTCATATCTTTTTTTCCTTGTCTATTAAGTTAGTTTTCTCAGGTCCATTAAAATAGGAAATCTAGTTCAAGCCATTTTGATTGTCTTGGGAGACGCATGAAAGAATCGTTGGCATTTGAATCGCTCTTTGATGTCACAATAACGATGTATTATGCTAGAGATTTCGAAATCTCTCATCAAAATCATCAACAAGATATTACGATCGATTCGGAACGTCCTTTTTTGTTCTTCCAACTATTCAACGTTTTAATTTATTCAATGCTATTGTCGCGTGCGACACTGTAGATTAAAAATTGAACAAGAATCACCGCCAGTGGTTCCAACCCTAGTTAGGGGTCTCGCTTGCGGATGTTGTTTTCGGCCACCCCGTTGAGCGATGTCACTGTTTCCCCCCGCCCAGCCGAGCCCCACCGGGCGTCCACGGGACAACTGTTGGGCAAACGGGAATTAAGCTGTCGCGTGTTGAGTGGCGGTAGCGGCGTACCAACGGCTCTGGGAGAAAGATATTTCTCGTGCGATCGTTAACCACGCCAGTCGGTCGATCGTTGGCGAAGCGAAAAGAAGCGAACCAGTGAAACAGAAAAAAAAGCAACAACAAAAATCACAAACATGTGGAATAAAAACACCAACAACATCCGCGATTCACCTGCGCGACTCGCGCAACATGTGCGTGTGATGTTGGAAATGGCCTAGGCGGCACAGGTGTCTTCTATGGGGTTTTTTTTTCTTGTGCCCTCCCTCTCTATCCTGTTTCAACCCATCTTTGCGAGTAGCCTCTTAAGAGGCATCTTGCCGGCATGCAGATGAAGATCGTTTCGGATAGGTTTTATTTATTTATTTATGTTTATTCGGGTGGAATTGTTTCGAATCACACCGCACCGCCCCCGGTATCACCTTCACCCGCGCTTAGCTTTCGGCCGTGCTACCTGTGTTTTCTACTTCCAGGCCAACCAGTCTTGGCAACATGCACGAACGCACGCACGCATGAAAATGTCAGCATTTTTTTTCTTCTGCCCCATCCCGGTGGCGAATGGGATTTGAAATTCATCGCTAGCGATTACTTCTCATACCTCTGCCGGAGGTGTTGGTTTGCAAACAAGCCAAAACAAGCGCGTGAAGCGATCCTATTAAGCCGATAAGGTTTACGATCCGGGTTTGTTTTTATTCACCCGTTGTTGTTTTTTGTTGATCCTGTCGTCTGACAAAGCGCGTTTTTCGCGATTATCGTCGCAGCGGTTCGGATGAGCGGAGGGTGTACTCGACCGCGGGGGGTTTGTTATCGTATAATTTGCAAATTTAAATCCGTTGCCATGATAGTGCAATCGATAATTCGGTGATAAAGATCGAAACGCGTTTCACAGGCAGGTCGAGGACAAGACGAGCATCCTCCTAGGAGCATGGACGCACAAAAGTACCACTAATGCTCAGCGCCTGCTCGACTCACCGAGACAGGTGCGCTGTTTGGATGCCGTGGACCAAGAGAAAGGTTTCCAACGCCAGCCGTTCGATGGCAGTGGGATAAAGATAGAATGCCATGCCACATGCCAAGCGGTGGTAGCATAAAATATACACGCGGTCATCGAAACGGGACACATGCATACCAACCCCCGGGCGCAGAGGAATGGTGCGGAGGGAGAGCCACGGGAGCTCATCGAAGGAGACTCAACACTTTGAGGTCTCCGTCCGTTTCGTTGCAGTCGTATAGGCGAAACCGGTCCCCGGGAACGGGAGAAACGACAGCAAAAGCGCGGTGGAGAAAGAGAAAGAGAAAGAAAGAGACACATACACACGGCGAGAAATACATAAAAATATGGCCGAGTGTTATTATACAATGAACAAGGTCGATAAAGGCCGTTCGCCATGCCATTCCGTGTGGTTTCGGGTCGTTCGGGTTTTTTTTCTCTCTCTCGTATGCGTGTGTTGTTGATCGTAATGTCGAGAAGAGAAAACAACCTCCCCGCGCGGGGTTGAGCGGGAGGACGTTGACGGTTCAGGGGGTGGTGGGGCACATGCGAAAGGCATGCAAGATTTCCTGTTTCGGCTGCTCCGCTCCTCTCGCTCTCTTCTCCGATTAAGGTGCGGATTTTTGTTTCTTTCGGTTGTGAAGCTGTCCGCCGATCATCGAAGAGGCCTGCAGGCGGATTGGTCCCTCCCGGCTGGCGGACGCTAATCGCGGTTGCATCGCTTCGGGCATGCATTTCTCGGGTGACGATAGAGCGGGGAAACCCTCCTTAGATAGCGGTAATTTTGCTATAGGAATTAGCGATAGAATCAAGTTGTTGTGATTGGTTTTATGCATTATTCCACACGTTTCGGTGCGCCTTTCGTCTGCAACACTCTCACCTGACGGTTAATTTTCCTCGCCTGATCTTCGCACAGGGCCATTTCGACCAAGTAAAATGACTTTAGCCTTATGATTAATTTAAAAAGCTAGAGCTAAACGTATTTTATTTCTATCTATTAATTTTAAACAACTTTTTAAAATAATGAAGGTTTTTTTCTCTTAATCGAGTGCTAAGCACTTTCTGTGCAGGCAACTTATACTTGTAAAAGTAAGAATTGTCTAATTGACCTATCACGGTCCTATTAGTGTTAACCGACCCTACAGCCGCCCGTAGTCCGGCGAGCAGTCACAGTGTTTTGTTTATTTATGTGTCACTCACTCACTCACTCCCTTCCACCATCACCGGTTTCACCTCGCCTCGAAACAAACATTATCCCACTGAACGTCATTTTTCATATCGCTGCTGCTCTCCTAGCTGCTCTCCGCCGAAAAGGCACCAACACCTGTGCGGCACACCGAAGGGTGTCGATCCGAACGGCCGTCGCGCCGTGTTCCCCGGTGTTGGTAGGAGTTTACCAAAACGTGTCCAAAAAAATAAAAAAAAACTTGGCCACGAATGTGGGTCAACGAATTTTTCGGTTTCCCTTCGGCGCACAGGTTCGCTCGGCTGGCTCGGTTGGATTTGTTTTGGATCTTTGTGAATCTGTGTGTGTGTGTGTGTGTGTGTGCGCGGGTTTTTTTTGCATACCACAACTTTTATCATCCTCTCCACCCCGGGTTAGGCCTTCTTGCTTGTCTGACGGTGAAGGTTGCGGTCGGTCGGCCGGACTGATAAGTGAGCGAAACATTCCATTTCACTGCTCCAAGCGGTACTTGTCCAATGTTTGTCGTGATCTGGTTTTATCTCGAGCCGGGGTGTTTCGATCTTTTTCCGTTTCCAGTGTGGGGTTTTTGTTTTTGTTGCTACAATTTCTTGTCTAATCTTAACCAACATCTAGGCTCAGCAAGAAAAAAAACCGTCTGGAAATAAATAAAATGAATTCGGTATGAAACAATTTTTGTTGAAATTCAGTTTTATGAATTTTTATTTGCTTTCCAAGAAATTTCGCATGGACGCGCACTTGCGGGCTAACCGATCGTCCAACCTGTCCGACCCGTTCGTGTCCGACCTTTCCATTCCCTTCACGGACAAAACGTTCCCCGTGCTCTCGATGTGCCTCTCTGCTCAAGCGCGGGCTCCTTCCACACAGCTTCAACACAGCTTCCCACAGCGAAGATATCCTGCTCAGTGGAGGAGATTGAGCTCCAAAATGTCACCATTCAGTGCGCTCGGTCGGTGGTGTGGACGAAGTCGGTGCCCTCTCTCGTTCCGCTCCCTTTCTCCCCGCTTGCACGTTCACGTACGCGGCCAACATCGTGGCAAGCTCTTTATGCTAGGAACGAATGTATGCACGCAAACCCGCCAGCAACCTTCCACAACGGCCTCGGCGTAACGATTAATGATTGACGTTGATGAATATTGTATGAAAATAAATAAATTTCGTAGAAAGTCATTTGCATATCATGATTTCAGTGCGGGTCTCCCGACGAGTTATTCATTCGCCGGGCGTGACGTAAAGAGAGCGCCCAGGCCCAGGGGTCGGTGGGAGTGGGGACAACATGAACGCACATATGAATAGGTTGATGGCGGATCACAGCGATGGGAGGGAGAGGAGGCCGGGGGCCGAGGTGAAATAGGTTGTGCAGAAGCACAACGTTGATGGAGTAGCGTCTCGAGATCCGTACTCCAAGATCCGGTCCGTCCGTGTACCGATGTGGCCTTGTCTGGTGCTTCAAAGATGCCTCGATAGGTTTGCGAAGCAGTAGACGTGTACATACTGGACCGGGCATCGGATGGAGATAGAGATTTATTTTTAGCCGCCTAAGCGCGCTGCCTGGAGGAAACTTTCCTTTTCTAGCGGGGAAGCCTTTCCGGAAAGGGGGGTTTCGGTTGCGGCTTTGCGATTGCGCTTACGTTATGCCGCATGATTAGAGACATGCGAAGGCTTTCGCCGTCGCGCGAATCAGAAGCGTTCGAAAGCCAGCGTTTACGCAGAATCGATTCTTTCGCTCGTTGGAACGCTTCAATCATTTCACTGGGGGCAGCAGTGCGAGATAATAACATTCCATTCCGAGCGCTGCGACCGATTCGCCATTACCATTAAACGGCGACCGCCAATCGACCGCGCCGGTCGGTGATTGTAAAATGCCAGCCAGCGACAGCGAGCGCTTATGAAATTACCGGACACTTTAGTGGCCCATCATTGGCACCTGCAATTTAGTCGCTGCCACCGCCACGCCGCTAGTGTGAGGGAGAGGCTGTGGAGGGATATGTTTTTTTTTTATATCTTTTTGAACAAACTTGTGTTTTCATCATAATTAAATAGTCCACAGAGAAATGGCGAACATGGGCTGACATTTAGCTGCTGGACGCCGACTAGTTGTGGGTGACTGCTGAGGGTGGCGCGGTTGGATTACACCCTCGGAGCAAAGCAGACGACGTAGGCAGGCAGACGGGGGGCCGGAGAGAATGGCACAGACATGGGCTAGACGTCTGGAGCCGCTCTTGAAACGCCCGTACGTTGCAGTATTGTGCATGGGTGCAACAGTGCATGCAGATACGTTGTAAGGGAAGGGGGTTCGGTCACTCTCGATCGCACAACTGACGGAAGTGACGTTGACGTCACGTTCGGCTACCATTGACACTGTGCAGGTGTTGTATGGGGTGTTTGCGTTTGCAATCAGGAAATGGAAATCGTCTATATGAAAATTACAACCCAGCGATAATTGAGTGGGTTTTACGAGGAAATGGTTTGAAATTATTTAAAATAATAGGCATACGATTTCTCATTATCAATGAAATGATGAATTTACATTTTAAAAATGTTTTGCAGTTGTTAATTATATTGTAAAAATTGTTCACTATTTATTCAACTTTCATCGAATACGAATAGATACTGAGACAATTTCATGGTAAAAGATAGAGATTTCCTTAAATATTTGCTTCGCGCCTGTTTTTATTTAATCTTTTTTATATTTCTGCAAAAATTGCTAAGCAATCCCTACTATTACTAGTGCTTCTTAGTCTAGTGCTCTTCATTGTTTATAGTAAAATAATGGATCTTGCAGAAAATTTGCCTAAATATCGAATATTGGTTCTAAAAAAAATTTTGAAGTGATAATTACTCTATAACCTCGTACAGTGGAGGCGCATGGTGGATGTCACGATCATGCAGCAAAAAAAAGTTATTTTTTCCTTCCGATTGCTCACTCTATTTTAATCCTCATATTGGGAATAGAGTCACTTTGATTTATATTCAAATTTATTTCAGCCACAAAACCTCCCCTTCGCCCCACCTCGTTCGCGTGCCGTTGTATTGGCAAACTTGGAACGATCTTTGTGCAGTGTGTCCTGAATCCGAAGTTTCCAAGAAAAACAAAAAAAAAACACAAACGCATCCGCACAGCGAGAAGGACACCGGAAATGCCCTAAAGCCTGTAGCCCACCGCGTGAGTCACCGCGTGCAGTTCGGCATAAATCATCCGGTACCCCATGTGGGTCAATGCTCAGCGGAGCGCATCGGAAATGGGAATGGGCTCCGGCTGTTGCACCGCCAAGACGCTGTGGTGGTCTGATGCACAATGCTTTTCGGAGGAAAAGTGCACAGAGTGCCGCTGCTTTCCGAAACGAAGTCTCGCTCTGCTTCAGCTGAAGCGACGGTCGTCTTTTTTCCTCCTCCGGAGAAGGCTACGACGGCTTGAAGGTCCTGGCTGTGATTCCGGGTCCAAATTTAAATCCATTTTACAGGACATAAATAATGTCGTCCCGGATCGTGGAAAGGGGAAAACGGCCCTCCGACCGGGCAGCACTTAGCAGCGGTTAGGACGTGTTCGTCCCGCTTGGTTCGGCGTATTGTCGGTGTAGAGTGATGAGGCTTTTACCTAAGAATCGTTTTAAGTTCACTGCAAGTGCCACCGATGGTGGTTGTGCAGAGAGAATGAAAGAGAGGTTTTTCTTCGAAAACAATCCACTGTATCGGGATGTGCGGTGTATTTTTCATGCTATCCGATATTTACGGCAACATAAAGCGTATTTATAGTCGATTGCTCAATGTTTTTGGTATCGTGTTTTGGGCGAGACTCCCCTACTAAGCACCGGCGCAAGATAAAATGCTTCCCAGAATCAAAATGAGAGCTAAAATAGATTATGTTTCCAGCAACCATTTTTCAATGTTGGTGCTGCTACGAAAGAGCTTCACGTTTCCGCAAAAGAATGGATTATGACTGCTGGCACTGCCGCAAAATCGATGCATATTTTAGTGTGCGACCGGGGCTGCTGACGATCGCTAATACCGTGTTCGCTAATATCATTTGCGTTAATTGAATAGCTTATCGTCAAATGTCGGAACCAATCGGTGAGCCGCGGCGGCGGCGGCGTTTCGACAGCCGGCGGTGAATGAATATTCCTCCGGTTTGATGATTTTATTCCGCTGGTTTTATTGCGGCCCGAGCGGCACCGCACAAACCGCTGCACCGAGCTGCAATGTTGCATTTGATTGCCCGCGTGGATGAGTTACGTGAGCGAGGTGTATAATTTGTGTTTCTTTAGTTTCCCTCCACACCGGCACCCTTGCAAACGGTTGATGCAGGTTGATGCAGGGTCCTCCATTCGCTTCGCGCGTTGGAAATGGCTCGTGGTCGCTTTCGTGGTCGTCACTTTCGAGGAACGTGCGCGATCAATTAACATATTTAATTCCATGGATGTCAATCAAGCGAGGGTGCAGTGTTGTGTGTGTATGTATGTATGTGTGTGTGTGTTTGATGCATCGTCACACACATGCATCGCGGTAGGATTGCACTTGGTTCGGTACTGACCGTTCATGTTGCTGCTGATTTTGCTATCGCTAATTGCTTTTTATTTTGGATGCAGAAATGAGTTTGATAAGTTGGCAGAGGGAGAAAAGTTGATTCACTTTCGGCAAAAGCAGTGGCAACGAAATCGATTTATAAATATGGATCGAAAACTAGATAATTCGTTGAAAGGTTTGAAAAGATGCAGGTCGATTTTTAAGTTGTAAAAAATGCGTTAAATGGCTGTTTGGCGGTCAATTTGAAAGTCGAAGCTGAATTTATCTCCATTTGTCCAGAAACAAATTATGCAAAATAAAACTTTAAAAAAGTATTGGGAAAAAATGAAAAATAATCTCAATTGTCTATCTACCACGGTGCGACACAAACTAAACCACAGCTTCACAGCTTGTAATTTTGCATCGGTAGCAGTAAAGCACCATTGCACTGTACTGCACCAGCGGAAACAGCGGGATGTGATGGGGGTGGGAACAATCCGCCCAAGCGCCATAATGGAGTTTCCCGCTCGGTATCAACACTGTCGCGTAGCACGAGCTGGCGCCACCCGCACACACTAGCGCTGAAAACCATCGGTTCCACAAATGGCAACCTCCCGCTAAGGGAGGAAAGAAGAACAGGGGAAGGTTTCCCTTGTTTCCCTCGCCAACCAAGCGGCCGCATTTAACGCGCCTTTGAACGACACACTCGCTACAACTCACGATTGTTTTAGACCGGCGACGCAGAACGCGGGCCAGGCGATGTGGTCGGGCACCGTTCCCGGTGTCCGATGTTGGACTGCCAGTTCCATTACGCGACGGGGAGAATAGTATTCGACCATTAAGAAGGGTGGCGGAAGGCTGTTAGTGTGTGTGTGTGTTTGTGT